>BOPP01000176.1:1681516-1737644 GCA_017312745.1 Gryllus bimaculatus | reverse complement strand
GTTTGCGGCCTAGCGCACGAGAAAGATCCCAAATGTGCCTCTCGTGGAGATTGCATTTCGAAATAGTGCGACTGGCGACGCGCGGTCGCGGCTTTTTATAGTGGGCGGGATGGGGGCGCCGCAGTGCGGATTTCGCGCGCTAGCTTGCGATTGGCTGGTGGTTCTCGGGCTGGCTCGTGGTTGGCTGTCGATTACGGTGTGGTTAGATTTGGTTATTCTGTTCTTGTACGGTTTTTTGAGTGTTGCGCTGTACGGGATGCCAGGTAGAGTTGATTTTGATACCTTCTTCCTTCCTGTTGAAATTATTGGGGTGCTTGAATATCTCAATAGTTTTGGCGATGATGTTTCACGAGATATCTTTCTGCTTTTTCTCTGATCCGGCTTTTATTAAATAATAATGATTATTACGTTGGTGTTAATAAATCTATAAATCAGTCATAACTTATTTCCACGTCTTCAGTATTAAGCCTTTTTACACGGTCATTTTTGCATCCTTTTTTCATCATTTTTCTGAAGTTCAGAAAGTTTTGTTCATAAAGGGGATGGAAAAAGACGTTCGTTTCTACGCAGCATGTTTCGGTGCCGAAAATGGATGAGAGTGATTCTAGCGTTTTAAATGGTCATTTCTGTACGTAATCATGAAGAAATCATCTTTCTTTGTACATAATCATGAAGAAAATACTTCCTCCGGACGGCACATACAGCGCTGAAGTTCAAACACTTGAACATCGCATCTGTGGTAACAAATTAAGTTAGGTTATATTAGGACCGAGAACGGATGCGACAATATTAGAATACAGTACATAATTTATTTCTCACTACATAACTACTTCACATTACAATTCAACACATTAGAACGCTCTCACGCAACTACAAAATGAACATATCGCTCCACACGCATAACAAACCAGAGAAAGTCCCGTAAAAGGCAGCCAGGAGCGCGGTAGTCAAACTGGATGAAATCTGTACCGAAAAATTAAGCATGCGTCATTTTTTCGTACAAATTACATACAGTCTGGTCTGTATCTTTTCTGTACCTGCGAAAAATGATGAAAAAGTGATCGTGTAAAACAGGCTTTGTTTTGTGTCTTAAGCACGCGGGAGAGAAACGTTTAAGAGACGTTTTGTTCGCTCGCACATGCCTCTGCCAACCCCACGCACCCTGCGCAGCGCGAAAAGATTCTGTTGCGTGATCCGCGTACCTGCCTGCCTAAGCTCTTGAATGGGAAAAACAGAAAGAGAAAAGTTGCAGCAGCTTATGACCTGGCGCTCACTTCCACCAGTCCATAGATATAGTATCTTAAGAAGGCGCCAGCCACGGCAGTCTTGGAAGGAGGCAAAGACATGCGATTGCCAAATTGCCAAAACTAAAACAGGTGCTACCAGTCATGGGTTGCGAGTTAAGCTTAAGATCCTGTATATATTTAAATGTCTGTGATATGTTATAGGTTATATTTAGCCTGATGGGATATTTTTATACGAAATGTCAAATTAAATTTTAAAAATTATAAATAAATTTGTATAACATTTTGATTTTATATTACAGCGTGAATTTATAGCTTTTTCTACGTTTTCCTGTTATTTACTATTTAAGAGACTTAATTTACTACTGGGAATAAAAGGACGTGACAATGATGTGGTTACAACAGATAGATGAATAGAGACAGAAAAGCTCTTAAATTTAACAGATGTTCATATACTTGAGAAAGTGTAAAAGAATTAGAAGAGTATGAAGAATTTAAGGTTAGGAGAATGTAGTGAAGGGTTTTCTAACAAAAATAATTTTAATGTCACTGTCCAATGTATTAAAGAATTTGAAAATGAATTTTGGAAAATGTCTGGTAGCTTTAAAACATAAGCCAGAAACACATTTAGTGATAAGGTTATGTTATGTCAGTTTGTAAATAATTTGAATGATTTAATTAAAAAAGAGAGAGGGATAATAGTAGGTTGGAGTGATACAAAGAAGTTGTTGAAATGTAATTCTGGCATATCAATAGTAGGATTTGATGATGGTAGAGCTTTATATTTAAAGTTGTTGTTTTTTTCAGTCAGATAGTACTTATCTTGTGTTACAAAAACATATATCAGGAATAGTTATGAGAAATACAAGAACCATATTATAGAGATGGAGGAATGCAAGGTATGTGCCAAATAATATGTTATCAACTATATCCAACATGTGTGAATCAACCTAAAGCTTATGGTCTGGTAAAAGCACATACAAAAGAGTATCTAATACGTCCTGTTGTATCATGAGCCAATTCTCCTTCAAATATTTTGAGTACATTTTTATATACTAAATTTTAGACAATTGTTGATAGTGATTATAAATATGCTGTTAAGAACAGTTTCCAGTTGAAACCAAAACCTAACCAAATTAACATAGAAGATGATAGCTCATTACATTTCATTTCATTTACAAGCATTTGATACACAGATGTTATTTGGAATTATTAATTGAGAAATTGATGCTATTTATTTGTTTTATTCACTATATCGTACTAAATAACAAAGAATAAGGTTTTCAGAAAAACATTCTAGCATATCCTCATAACTATACATAGATGTCTATCTTACCAGCATGAGAATGTTTAAAACAGAGCTACCAAATCGTAATAAACAAGTGCCCTAAATAATCACTCAAAAATCACAACATAATACTACACAATGGAAATGGAAAGGCTTTAAGAATTTTTCTTTTGTAATTTAGATGTCAAATGTGGCATACCTGACCCGAACCACATATAAATCAAAAAGCTTGAAAAGCTGAAAAGTTTACTACACATGTAAAACTGGATATAAATAACATCTAAAAAAGAAGAATTTTCAGTGTTGCACAACATTATTTGCCTCTGGGGACAAAAAAGACCCCAAACAAGGTGTTTAAACATAATAAAATAATGTACAAGCAAGTACATGGATTACCAAATGGGGGAGCCCTCTAGCTGAATTAGTGATGAGAGAGTTAAAATGCAATGTGTTTAAGGATGTAAAATTTTATGTGAGGTATGTGGGTGATTCATTAATTATATTACATGAACACTAAATACCTAAGGTGTTAGAGGTATTTTAATTCTAAAATTAAATTTACTGTAGGGGAAAAAATGGAGTTCAAAAGTTTTAAGACCTGAAAATTATAAGGAATAGAAATAACATAATGGCAGGTTGGTATCAAACAGATGTATATGCTGGAGTTTTACTTAACCCATTACAGCCTATTATTACCACAATATAATTACTTAATTATTATTCATATTAAAAATGTTTTGATTTTAATTATTGAGACACACAAATGTTAATTGAAGATGTATTTTCAATTTAGCAACAGCGGAATCACAAATTATTTTAATTTGAATCCGATTGTGGATGGTAATAGTATAGTATCACACTACTTTCAGAATGGAACAGACATAAGTAACATAATTCATTTATATTCTATCTGAATTTGAACAATTCTTTTTGTGTATGATACTCTTACCAGATATATTATCATTCAAATATAGAGGCTGCTGATGAAATTGAAATGGCATTGAAGGCTCCTATTGATGGTGCCATTAGTGACCGCCATGATGGCGGCAGTGAAGTTGATGAAACAATTACTTTTCTGGACCTGGGTTGTGAAATTTTAGGTGAAGAAAGTGAGATTAGATTAGTGAAGCAATGGGACAAGCTGATTCTGGAAAAGCAAAAGGACATACATTATGATCCCAATTTGAAAGAATTCATGTTTCAGAATAAATCACTTGAATCAAAACCACATACTTCACAAAAAGAAGTTTGATACAACTCTAGTTCAGCCATTGTAAATAATCATTCTACTGCAAATTTTAAAAGTAAGAGGAAATCTAGACCAAGAAGAATAAAAACAACCAAAAACTGGGAATTCTTCAGAAATGCAATTTAATGACTGTTGCATTCCTGTAATGCCAATTACTTTGATTTCAATTAAGAGGTCTCTCCCAAGGAGCTTTTAAAAATTACTATTGATACAGATATTATGGAACTCATATGTCAAAAACTGTGCTTTGTGTTGCACAGAAAGAATTTATGGTACAATTGTTGGTAGAAGAATTGTATACTTGCAATTCTTTAGTTTTTGAATATGTAAAAGTACCAAATCAAATGCCTATTTTGGGTACCAAAACAAGACATGCATAACTTACTAATCTCAAATACAATGTCTAGGAACAAATTTGACTCTATTATTTATAGGTTCCTTCACTTCAATAACAACTCTGAAATAAACCAAATGGATAGTGTGTACAAGCTACAGCTACTTATTGATCATCTCAACAAGAAGTTCCAACAATTTGCCCAACCACTTCCATCAGTCTATTCATTGGACGAAGCCATGGAAACATGTTATTACCGTCACTCAATGAAGCAATTTGTTTGTGGAAAGCTTGTGCGTTTTGGATTTAAATTTTAGTGTCTTGCTACTCCTGACAGTTATCTTCTGAAATTTAATTCATGTATGGGCAAAAATAACCAAATTCAGGGTGAATAATGGGGATCATCAATTGCGCAAAGTTTTTGCATTGGATTCCTTTCTTCCTATAGCTGCGTTTTTAGTGACAAATTTTTCAACTCTTTGCTGCTTCTCAATAAAATGTTTGAACACAATATTTATGTAGTAGGAAAGATTCGGAGCTGATAGAATTGGAGATGAAACACTCAAAGACTTATGCAAACAGACAAGAGGACATGAAGATAACACTCAAAGGGCAAGATGATAATCAAGTGACCATAGACACTAGTGTGAAATATAAAAATCTTTTTAGTTATGAAAGGTTGTAAATGCATTTTTATTGATCTTTTTAAGCACTATTAACTGCAGACCACAATTAATTTGAGTAACAATACTGGGTGTTAATTCAATATGTCAATGCCCAGTATTTGATAGATCAAACACACCAAAAATTGGCCAAAACAAACTGATGATAGGATTTTGTTGTTTGATCTATACATTTCAATGTGTAGTTATGTTCTAACAAAAATATAACAAGTATACGTGATAAAAAACAGACTGTGGGCTATAATGGGTTAACTATCTATCTCATCATCCAATTAAAGACAAAAGAGGGATTGTTACAGGGCTTGTGGACACAATACAACTTATATAATCCATGTTTTTATCATAAAAATTTTGATTTGGTCTTTAGACTTCTGGTGTGAAATAACTACCCCATTAAATTCATGTCTTCTTCTTCTTCAAGGATAGGACTATCCTTGAAAACAAGACACGTGTAACTTACTAATCTTAAATGCAATGTCTAGGAACAAATTTGACACTTTTATTCATAGGTTCCTTCCCTTCAAAGATAGGTCTATGACCTGTTCTGACATCTTTCCAAAATTCATTTCAAAAGAGGTTAATGTCAGATTGAATTTTTATTTACATAAAAATAAGTCTAATCTTAATACTGAATTAGGTAAAGACAATGGAAATACAAGTAATAACCAAAAAAATATAATGATGGCTTTACCCTATGTTCCCAAGGTGAAAGAGAAGACTTTTAAAGAAAATATAAGACAAACTTAGATGCCAGATTAGGTCATAAACCAAAAGAATTGTATTAAAAGATTGAGTAGAAAAAGTAGACCAACAAAACACTGTATAAAAAATATCAATCAAAAGTTGTGGTAAATATTGTGATGGCCAAACTTGTAGAAAACTGAAAGAGAGTACATGAGCACCAGACCAACGTTAAAAGAGTGTGGTCAGTATAATTCAATATCTTGACATAGAGTAAAACAACAATATAAGTTGATTCTAAGATACTAAGATATTAGCCATAGAACTACACTAAGGAAACAATGGAATTTAGAGACATTGCACGTAAGTACCAATGAAACACTAAACTTTGTGACCGAGTCAAATGTAATCACCACCACTTATAACAATACACTGCAGGCTCTTGGAGACATGGATTAACACCTGTGATTGTAAGTCACTAAGAGTTTGTATCGTGATCTGTAAGGTTTTTAAGTCTATTATAATGTTACATGTAGTTATATGTGAACTTCTATATACTGGTTGTAGTACTTGTCTAGTCGTGATGTAGAGTGATAGAGATGCTTAGGGTATACTATGAAGTTAGTAGTGACCAAGTTATATGCATAATGGTTGTATAAGGACCAGCGAAGTTAAATATATGCATGTAGTATGAGTAAGTATTGATATGTACATTTTTAAATATCTGTAATATATGTTATAGGTTCTATTTAGCCACATGATGGGAGACAACAAGGACCCAAAACATTGCAGAACATATATAATGACAAACTGATGTCTAAGTAAATTATCAGCGAGTTAAGGAAGGTTCATGTTATCTCTAAAGATTGAAGTAATATTTTTCTTATGAAAAGAAATTCTATCTAAAGCACATTTGAATGTTAGATTATCATGAACTATTATTCTCTTAATGTTCTCTAGCAAATTTTAGTCATCATAATTCACAGGAGGAAAATTTAATAAAAGCTTCATGGATATACAAATTTAGAGCAACTGCAAACATAAAGAATAGGAAAGCTTGTGGGCATGATGGAATAAACACCGACCTTTTTAAATATGGACGAAGAAATATTCTTTAATTTCATTAATAATTGTTAGACTTATGACCTATTACCATATGATTGGGATAATGCCATTGTTGTTCCAAAAATTATAGGGACTTCAAGGGTACAAGCTACAAGAACTACAGGGGTATTAACATGCTAGATGTTGGGTAGAAAAATGGTTTATAGAAAAATAATAAATGCAGAATTCCAGAATTATTGCTTTTAGAATATCAGAATGGATTTTGGAAAGGAAGACAGCAGGCTATGAATACAATAAATTAAATAATAGTTAAATGAAAATAACTTAACGAAGTAACACCTATTGCCTTTGTAGACTAAGAGTATTTTAAGTACATCTCAAAATTGCTGGAAATAATAAGTAAATATTATCTAGAGTACATAATAAACAGTATTAAAAATTTGTTCAAAAACATAAAAGTGTGAGTGAGTATAAAAATAAACTATCAAAATTTTCCATTAACTCAGATTAGGCAGGAGTTCGCTTCATTTTCTAACTTTATTTAACATTTGTTTTGATTATGAACAATGAAGAAATTAGTAAAAACCACAATCGAGCCAAACAGAAATGTAACTGATAAGTTAATCACAGTGTAAGAAATTGATCCAAAGAAGTTTATTTCAGTTGCAAGAATTCTGGGTAGAAGCGCAACTGCACTACAAAGCCAAACATTTATTCTTTAAGGAAAATATCCAATCCAAAGCAAAGTTGTGTTCAGAAATATTACATTGAAACCAATTATCAATATTTAGGATGTCACATTAATGGTAAAGACCTTATAGAGAGAAAGATATGTATATTCCAATACATTTGTCGTTAAATATTAGTATATTGAAGTCTAAAGCAAGGAAAAACATGTTATTGAAGTATTACAAGATTATAGGTAAATCATGGGTACTAAAAACTAAGGATGGAGAGAATGAGGGTGCGGAAATGCAATTCTTAAGAAGATTAAAACAATGCAAGTTTGCAGACACATTAGAAATATAGATATCATTAAAGAACTACATAATTTTTACTAAGTAAAAAAGTAGAATAGTTCAGAACTAAATAGCAAGGTCATGTTACCCTGATTGTAAAACCTCATTGAACTGAAAAACTGATTGGAAAGAAAACAAAAAAGTTTGAATTTCACAAAATAAGTGGTATGTGTTTAATGAACATTGGATAGGTAAAGAAAAGTAATTTTCCACAGTAAAAATGTATGCACACTAAATTATGCAGTAACCACCGAGTTAATGGATTATTTTACTTTATTTTATGTAATATATATTTTTAATAATGTCTTAGTATACGATGTTCAAAATGTTTCCTTTTTGACGATTATGGAAAATGTGGAGTTACATGGTTTAACAGTTATGGTAGTTAAGATAGATTCTTAAGAACTCCAATTCTAAAAGATTAAAAAAAAATATTGATCCTAATGAAGAAGAGTGTGAGAAGATCTAAACAATAACAGCTGGAATTTATTAAGAGGCTGCAAAGGGCAATTGCAACCAATTAAATTATAAAAACCTAACCAAGAGCACAATTGTCCGTTCAGAAGAAATTAGTCTTCTAATAACAGTAGTAATAATAACAATGATGATAATAATAATAATGATGATGATGATAATAATAATAATAATAATAATAATAATAATAATAATAATAATAATAATAATATTAATAATAATATTTTTTTCCAATTACAAATACCATATTCAGTATCATTGGATAAAACGTTACAAAAGGATATGGCTAAGCACATAGCTTAAAAATGAGAAATTCACAATTTAAAAGAAGTTCTCTTCTTTGTCATGCTTACAGTGATGCCTGTTACAAGTATTGATGCTTTGGATGGTCCAGAAACATTTAATCTCCCTTGTTGCATGTGGAAGCAATTATACAAAGTGTGTGGAACTGATCACTCATTCTGAACATGCGGAAACCATTCTTTCTACATTCTGGTCCTTTTGCTCAACATCTATCTATACAAATAAATTTCATATTTTACACCATCTCAAATAAAAGTAAATTCAAAATAAAAATACATACACACTGCATGAAGTAACGTAACCTATAATCTTATTCAAAGAGCTGACAAGGGAAATACAACTTTTATCCTGACAAAACGAGGGGGGGGGCGACCTTGCTACGAAACTCATTTATTCTCTTAGCACAACTGCAAATTACAAAATATGCCTCGGGAAACGCGCGCGAGCGCGCATACACGCACACACATTTATATTTACATACTTGCGTTCTAAATTCTTTACGTTTTGCACTCCGCTTATTTATAACCTACTATTCTCTAACTTTTAATTTAATGAGTGAAACGCAAAGAATGGTAGAAACGGATGTTCAACTGTATAACACAACGATAATTACCGTAAATAATCAATGTATTAATGTACAGAACATATCTATGTTGGTTCTGACGTTTTCTACTACGGGGCAGAGCACGCCTGAGATGAGAACAGAAAGGGTCGTGGTCTTCTGCTGGTCTGCTGCTGGTGGTTTGTTTGGTTAGCTTCTAAATCGATCAGTGCATTGAATTCTTGTAGCATGCTAAGTAACGTCAGTGCCGTGTTGAAGTGCCCAGATGCATATCTCGTACAGTACTCGTAGATTCTGCTGGAGAAAGGGATAATATGGTTGTTTGTTCAGGTGTCTATCATGTAAGTAAATAAAATTCATTGAACACATTAACATTAATTCATTGAACACATCAAACAGTTTATTGAAACAGTTTTAACCTTACAGTTAAAACTGCTAGATTGTACACAATTCATAGTGTCTCATAATACATTATTTTTTGTTGATTTATCAGTCACGTCGAAGTTAATTAGTGAACTTCGGACCTAATAAATTAACTGTGTAACATAATTAGTGCACATTTGTATCTCTGAATGGAAATATTCGTGAAGTTGACATCATGTAGCGTTAGCAATTAGTTGGTAATCGTGTGCAATTTTTGAAATTAAATGTATTTTCTTTTAATGTTTAATACTTTCTCTGTACTACTACGTAATGCTGCAGTGAAAAGTGCGGTTATTTCGTAAACGAAAAACAACGCATTTTGTAGGTTCCAGATATTGAAAAGGTGGATTGATTGCTTATTTCGTGTTTACGGGCGCGTCAACGGATAAACATTAGTCCGTTAGTGTAGTAAATGTTTTTATCTCGGAAGAGGGTGATCCTCCTCCGCTAGATAGTGGGATCTGGCGCCTACCTATGCGTCGCCTAGCAGGATTTCCCCATCCATGTTACGCCACCAGCGGGTCACCTCCCCACCCGGGACAAGCTCTTAAGCTCCCGATTGGTCTCCCGACATTTCAGGCATGTATGTGTGTAAGTGTAAGGAAGGGATTAAAACAGGACACGGAAGAGAAAGGAAATATTGCTCGCGGAGGCCCGTTTGTTAGGGTACTGCTTCAGCATTCACCAGGTATTGCTCGGAGAAATCACGGAATACTACCGATCAGAGCAGCTGGCCGATAGAATACTCCTTCAGTCAGCGGCTGACTCGGCATAGTGTAGCGAAAATCCTGCCACTGTCGGGACTCAAAACCATACGACCTTCCAGAGGCACTGCAGTGACACCAGTTGATGCACTGAGCCACCTCAGCTGGTGAAAGATAGATTTTTCTTGGTCCTCTGTGTAAATTCCTTCCTCGAATACATAAGGTAGTCAGAATCCACGACACGTAGGCCCTGCCTAGTAATGACAAATTTTACCAAAACGTCGATATTTCGATGTTGATGAAAACATCGATGTTTTAAATGTGATAAAATGGATGGTAATTGTCCATCCTCTATTCATTTTTAATTATAATACTTTTTTTGTTTGAATACAGGAATTTCGCCAGAAATGAGACTAGTGCCACCTTTTTACCGGCATACAAGAAGAAAGAAAAGAGGAGCAATTTTTTAAAAAAATACTTAAAAATTACCTACTTTGTACCCCAAATTACGTTAAAACTACTCATATTTTCGAAAAAATTGTACATGACCTTGTTTGAAGATCTGTTTTTAAACAGATTTTTGAAGATGTATCTACGAAAATGTGACATGCGCCATCCTTTTAAACGTCTTTTACTTTGTTGAGTTACTTTGTTTGAGAAGAAAGTTTAATCCAAACATTTGAAGCCATTTTTGTGAAAATTTTGAAAATGTGTTTAAGGATTCATGTAAAGGTGTCCCTAAAAATCAAAATATCCGTTTCAAACTCAGCGGGACTGAAGTCGAAGAATATCAGTTTAGGAGAAAATTGTCTGAATGGTTTAGGCGCTAGTGGGTGGTGGACATACAAAGCCCCTTTAGCAGTAAGAATGTTTTATTTACAAGTGGCAAGTGACAAAGTGTATTTAAACTGATTTTTAATTAAACACGCTCTAAAGTGGTCCAAACATAATCTGCGACGCCTGTTGTACTGTGTAAAATATTGTAGGACCAACACATACAAATCAAAGACTAACACAACCAACAAAACATGACCAACACATACGATGGCGGAAAACAAACATGATATTGTTATTGCGGATGTGGATAAAACTCGTGTCTACTAGTAGATGTTGCACGGCCATACAATCATAATACCGTAATAACGGGGGCAGAGAAATGTCTAAAATATAAGAGTTTGGAAATCGACATCAGCCAAATATGTGTTGTGAAAACGCAGGTCTCCGCGACAGTTATCGGAATTCTGAAATTCGCTCCTCAGAGAACGTGCCCACCCCCCAGGTCATTCAAAACACTGGGAGGTGCAAGACGGTGCGGAATGGCGGCAGCCTATTTTGGGCGAATCATTCTAGAAGCACCGATAGTCATTTCTTATGAAGCTGGTTGTAAATTGGAGAAGATTTTTATTTAACCGACACCCAACTTTGTTAGTTGTGAATTTAATTAATTGAACAATCAACAATAAGTAACCATAAATGAAGATTACAGGAAAAACAAGGAATATCTCAAAATTGCGAAAACGATATTGCCATGACATCTTATGGTATACAAGGGGACCTTTTAGTCGGTAATGATATAAATGCGAAAAACAAGGAATATACCAGTCAAATTGAAGGTCGAACTTTTGCTGTGCATGAGAATATCAAGGAGTGTCCACTTAACCTGGAGGGATTTTTAAGGGAGGAGTGGATTTTTAAGGGCGAAAAAATCCTTCGCACGCCTTCCTTCGGAGGGGAAGTAAAGCCGGCTGTCCCATGTTAGTATATTTACTTGCATGTAAAAGATCCTCAAGCCTAAATGACACCTCTGAGCTTAATTCAAATCGCCTGTTTCTCGCCCAAGAAATACCTCCTTTCTCTGCTAGTTGGTGAAAGGACCGTAGCGAATTTTGCGTGGTCAGACAGAAGAGCGGGCCTGATGGCCCGAGTCTCGCCACGTAAAATAAGGCAAATTCAATTCAATTAACCTGCAAAAAAAGGAATGTCCTCATAACTTGGGGAGGAAGCAGTAGCGGCTCGTGTACTTTGTGTGTGTGTGTGTGTGTGTTTGGGGGCAGGGCTCAAACATATTAAAACACGGAAAATTCATTGTAAAGTAAATTTCTCATCTTAGTATTCAGTTGTAGGGGGTTCTATCCTTCGATGTTTGTCACTTGCAAACTTGTTATTTGCGATGTTTGTCACTCGCACTTTTTATTGAAGTCGGTAATTACTCTTACCGTATTCTTCTCAATGGGCAACATTTCTAATGCTGATAGTCTGTCTTCCCCCATAGAATTTCGTAAAAATTATTTTATTAACTTCAAAGATGAAAAACATATTTCAGTTTCACTTGTCATGGGCAAGCTTACTAGAATCTTCAGTGCTTTCGTTATTTCTTTAAAACAGAATCAAGTCCATAAGAAATTAGAAAATTAAGTGTTTTTAAGTAGCCAGATCCAGATAATAGGTTGTTTTGCGAGAATTCCGGTCTCTAAAAACTTTTTAATTGAATTCTCAGTGTAACTTTTTCGAGCATGGGGAAAGCATCACAAAAAATTTCAATATCTTCTTCAATAGGCAGTCTTTCCCCGTAATACTCATAATTTTCGGCCTGAAACAGTTTTGCTTCCGATAGATTACTTTGGTATTTAAAACATTCTTTTACTTCTGTTACAATGCATTCACATATCTCTCGCTGCAGCATTTAAATATTGTCTGGTGTTTCCACTTACTCAGGTCTTTTGAAGCTGGCTCTTCTTGTGTCTTTTCTAAAGATGTCAATGCGTTTCTTATATTCGTTATTGTACACTCAAAACAATATATTGCTTGTTGTATTTTCATAATATCAGTTTCAATTTTTTGTTGCTGAGCATACAAGATAAAGCATGACATCGTTAAAGAATTCTACCAGAATTGAAAAGTATCATTATTCAGCCACTTCAAATCCAGCTGGTTGCTACATTGTGTCTGCGTTTTTCACCGTCCCAGATTGAATATTTCGAAAACATTTCAAAATTAAATATTTATTTTGAAAAATCATTTGTACTAATGTTGAACGAGAATTTCAACTTTTATCGCCCGGACTTGGTATTACAACACTGCATGCTTTCTCTATTGAGGCTGTTCTATCAGGCGAGTTTGAAAAAATGCTGAAATCGCTGTCAGATTGGCAAACAATATTTTAACACTAAAAATGGTAGCCGAATCCTTTTCCCAGGAGTTTGTTGAGCTGATGTGCATAGCAGTAAATGTGATGTACATTCTTGTGGACATGTCGAACCAAAACAATAACGCCTCCTAAATGTCCTCTAAATACTGTAACTCCATCATAAGTTTGTGCTATTAATTTTTCGGGACAATCTTGTTAGAGTGGTTGAAGTTTATTCAAAATGCACCCTGACAAGCCTCAGGCATAATGGGTTTCTACATTAAAAAATCTCCAATATCGCTGTATATTGAGCCCTTCAACTCGTATCGAAATTCTTATCAGTCTGGAATTAATTTAAGATGTCGGGAGTATCGTGAACCATGCAGGATAGGAAAGATGATTGTCTTATTTAATCAGTTACAAACTATCTAAAAATCTGACGCATACACGCTAAAAGTTGGTTTTGTATTATCTTAGAAGTACCTTTAATTACTTCTGTATTATCAAAGTAGCTACAGTAACAAAGGATCAAGATTTTTGCTGTATTCTGTAATTTCTAAAAATACGTCTTTTTAACCTGAACTACTTGATTCATTTTGACATCGAAGTTGCAGGTTGCATGCTTCACATAATTTCATTAATCTATTATTTTGGAAACCTTATCTCGATTTTTTGTTACCAAATCATTGTGAAGACGAACAGATTCGACAGACGACAAGCATTACTCAGACTTTCAGATATGTTACATTTTCCTAGAAATTGAAAACGGACTACATTGTCTTTATATTTTATTGATTGTTAATGTTTTCTTATTTTCTACTGAAGATGTTTTAGATCGCACACCCCTTTGTCCAACTATCATCACCTCCAAACAGCAAGCATACGACATAAAACAGCGAGTTCTTCTCGTCGCAATAACATAACCAGGAAACTTTGTCATACAACGAAAAATCATTTTCTTGAGTAAATTATCCACGGCTCTTGCCAGACGATTCTTTTTGTTGAATGTCTAATTGAGGTACTGGGCGACCACTCTCTTGTAATTTAATTCTTTTCTGGTAAGCACAATGAGCTAAACACGATTTTTTTTAAATTCGCGAACAGGAACACTCGTTTCAGACGCACGTGGGGACAACGACGCAACACACAGCGCGAGCGCAAGGCACAGCTCTGGCGCAGCTCTGTTGAGCCCCAGTCCCACAGCGTGGAACAAGGAAGTAAGTGGAGAGGGGGTAGCATGGGCCTTAGTTGTCATGGGAACCCACGTTAACGCAGGGCTCTCGACCCAGAGCCTTAGCTGATCTGCTGGAGGCGCCTGCTAACGCAGGAAAGCACGTTGCAGATGCAGAAATGTTATGTTCGCCAATATTTGAGCGCCCATCAACAAACTATTTACTTACTAAGATTTAAATAGCCTCATAGATTATTAAAAAAGACAGGAGGGGCTACGCCCGTGAACCTATAGGCACGAACCGCCCCTGGGAAGAAGAACTGTCTTTATTCATTTTCTCTGCATTATCTTTACAGTTGTGTGACTCATTCTCTTTGCATCGGCTTATCACAGAATATTGGTTGTGGTGTGCTTTACCGCTGTAACGTTGTTAAATGTGAAACAAGTGATAATATGTAGATCGTAAAAGATGATAGGTCACGAGCAACTACATCCGTCATCTCCAGTGAAACAGAAAAGTATAGGTCGATTGAGTGATGTAAACAAGATTCTACGAATTCAAAGCCATGAATTAGGTGAAGACCAAGTGTAAGCAGTATCAGTGTTTTGATGAAATTTCAAACGATGAGAAAATGACGATATTAAGTCACTTTAATAATTTATGTCATAGAAGTGAACAAAGTTCACTCCTCACTGTGTTATTTCAGTGAATGTAATTTAGAGACGACGAGGTCGTCGTACCTGAAGGTCGAGGCACAAGCGCTGATAAGCATATCGCTATTGAGTGCGGGTAGTCAGAGAAGGAAAGTTTCGAGAAATCCCAGTGTGCTTTAAAGCATTTTGTGCTGTACATGGGGTTAAGAAAGGTTGCATGGAACATATGCACAAAAAATAAGAACAATATGCGTTAACACAAAGAATGTGGAACTCGTAGAAACAGGATTAACAAGTTCTCTCCACAGTTTGTCAGAAGATTGAAGAATACATAAAGAGTTTCAAGAGTTCAAATAGCCTGGAGAAAACCAGTAACATCTACCTTCATACATTTCAAGATAATGTGCGTTTCAATAATGGAATACTGAGGTAGTTGTTTCGTACCTATGGGAAAACTTTAAGATAAAGTTCGGATACCGTAATAGGGGTAATTGTGAAGAGAAACGGGAACTGAATGTACAGAACTGTTCATAAGAGGGCGGAGACTTTCTACTTGAGAAAGATAGTGGAGAGGTATCCAAAATACAATGAAACTGAAGTGACCATAGCGATGGATTACGCAAAGAATGTACCCTTGCCCGATATTAACACCAATAATGTTTTATAGAAGACAGATAAGTAGGTTTATCTTAAATACTCATGTATTGGGTACTGGAAAATCATTGTTTTATACTTATCCCGAAACACAAGCAAGCTCCAATGAAGATGCTTCCTTCTTGTATGATTTTCTAATGGGATCGGTGGAAGTGTACCTGAATTGCAGATATTCTGTTGTGGGGAAGCTACGGCCACGAGGGGCGTCGCGACCATACTCCACCCCCTCTTCCATAGACACGGTTTTCCCGGACATCTGACAGTCCCTGTTGTTGGCTTGCCTTGTCTTATCCCTTCTCCCCCCTTCGCCGAACCCCGAATCGAGGCAATGGAAACCCAGCGGTCACCCCCGCACAGCGAACATGCTGTGGCTCGCCGCTATGTAAACGGGTGTCGGGAATGCTGAAGTGTCGCTCGTGCCCAGATCGCAGAGTTCGTCTGGCATAGCTTCGTCTGCTCCGCGACACTCGCATGAGATGGAGCGCGTCTGTTGGTAGTTCCCGTAGTTGCGGCGAGAGGTTTGATCCCCTCGGAACAGCTTGGCGTTGACCCCAGTGACCGCCACACGCGCCTGCCAGCGTGCCGCGCCGCCCGCCCGCCACAACTTCAACTTCCCCTCCCTTCTCACTGCGACGGCCTGAGCGTCGAGTTGGGCGACCGCCGTAGGGCCAAGGAACAATAAACGACTTATTGAAATGAACCTGTGGTGCTTATGACCCCTCTCCTATGTCACCGGTAGGGCACCGCCTAGAATGTCCCTCCACGTTACGACACATTGGTGTCAGGTAATAATAATAATAATAATAATAATAATAATAATGTCTTTATTAATGACGAGGCTCAGGCCATAGGGCCTGCTCTTCGCCTAACCACTGGTGTGGGGTGAGTTCGAACTCGGACATGTTTACAACATCGGAAAGAATAACTTTCCGAAATTATTATCATCCACTTCTCAAATGTATCCATTCGTGAGAATATAGTCATTACAGTTCGAATCATTTAGATATATTGAAAGAGACGTTTAGGCTAGCATACAATGGTAATAGTTGGAAGCCACCCGCGGGCTCCATGGAACAGCCTCATTTGAGATAACGCTTTGGAGAAAGAACCGTCTAGTACGCTGCTGGCACCTCCGGAGAACTCATTTAATTGGATATCAATTGTCAGTGGAGTTGGAGGAACATCTGCAGTACTTAAAATAGTAAGACAGTATAGCAAGTGGAATGAGGATCAGACTAAAGAAACTGCAATATTGCATTTAGGTACGATCGAAGAATTAGTCTAAAACAACCCACACACGATAGAAGTACGTCAACTTCGCAAAAGCCTTGACGGGACGGTTCGCATCTCAATATTCCCGTGCTTCTATAGAGAATACGCTATGTAATTGTAAGCCGCAACACCTTGGATCTTGTAAACGAGTAAAACGCACGGCTTCTTCGGATACGAAATCCACTTTTGGCCGTTATCTCGGACAGCAGCTGTGATGGTATTAAAAAGTACGTGACTGATAAAATATTGGCACAATTTTAATAGGCCCAAAAAGAGATTTAGCGAGGTTCGTGTCAATCCGGAACCGAAAGGATTTTTTGCCGGCGGAAGAACTTGCACATATAAAGGAAACAAACGCTAAAATGTATCCCTTCGTTTCTAATGATCTTCACGTTTTTGAACCACCCTCATTAGTTAGATTGAAAGTAAATTGCCAACCAATCACCAGCCAGATACTTTACAATTTGCATTGCTGAAGACACCGGATTCTTCACGTTGTTCATAGCTTATTAAGAACAAAACCTCACCAACCAAAACCGCATCAAAATATAGCATGTTATAAATAGAAACTCAAGAGCGTGCCCGCAGACCGGAGAAGCTTGTCCACGAAAGTGTCTTCTGTTACTCGCCGCTAACGGAATTAATATTAACAAATGAAGGGAAAGGTATAGGGAAACAGAAAAGGAATGGTAAAAGGAGCTTGGAGCCTGTAATTCGAATCTTGAAAAGAAATATTCCCTGTCTTCCAAAATTTATTTGAGTAAACGCGTTGGTAAATTGCGCAACACCGTAATGTCCGTGAAATTGGTATTATGGAGTGATTAAAATGAAGTTTCTGCATCATATAATTCGTAGAAAATAGAATTATTTAGTTATTAATTTTTTTGTTATTTTATTTATTAACTTCATTCATTTCCGGCAACTAGTACATCCGGCTTTCTGGCGGACATTAATGAAGTTACGAAACTTTGTCACTATTTAGAAGTGGCAAAGATAGACATACTTGCAAAATGGAATAATAGGAATATCAGAAACAGAGCTCCAAATTAGAAAGCGTTCAAGACATACCTGTTAGAAGAAAGCAGTATAAGAAATCTGTATGAAAAGAGTCTAACAGAAGCACTAAAACAAAACTCTGAGTGCCATGATATAGAGGATGAATGGAAGATCATAAAATATAGTATCCTAAAAGCAGCTTGTGAAGTCTTAGGAAATAAAAAACAAAATTATTAGACACAGAAGTCTTAAAATATAGGATGATGAAATTAAAACAGCTATTGCAGAAAAAAAGACTAGCGAACACGAGATACTTACAGAATGGTACTGAAGAAACACAAGCTCTTTACCACCAAAACGTAATCTGGCTAAAAAAATTACCAGAAAAGCTCATTAAGAGTTTTGGAATCTGTTTATCAATAGGATAGAGAATGACATCCATGGAAGGCAGACATTAGCATTGAAAGCTCTAAGGCACTTAAATGCCAAGGGAAAATATAGAGCAAAATCTAGATAGATCTGTTATATCGGAGAAAGAATGGAAGGAGTTCTATCAGAAATTATAGACAACGGATGTAGACGATGACATACATCAAAATCTAAATATCTATGAATTTTATGAAGTATATGAAATATCCAAACATGAACTACAATAAATTAAAAAATCACAAAAGTCGCAGGACCTGATAATGTAAGTTCGGAGCTTTTCAAACATGGGGGAAGTTACCTCATAAGGAAATAATGCTGATATTTGCTAATAAATGTTGGAGAAAAGGGAAAATCCCTGAAGAGGGGAAATTAGCCAAAGTTATACCATTGTTTAGAAAAGGATCAAGATGATTTTGTGACAACTACAGAGGAATTAGCCTTCTAAATACAGGCTATAAAAGATATAGTAAAATTCTAAATGAAATATTAATAAATATCTCAGAAACTCTATTATAAGAACAACAGAATGGCTTCAGAAAAGTACGTCTTGCACTGACGATGTTTTCACTATTAAACAAATTACCGAAAAAAGAAGGGAATTCAATTTAGAAACGCGCTTAGACTTCATAGACTATCTCAAAGCTTACGATAGAGTGCTAAAAGCAAATTATGGGATATCAAGCATAAAAGAGGTTATCCCATATATTTGATACAGACAGTCCGACAAGTGTATGAACACATTTAAGCAATAATTGACATTGGAGGAAAATGTTCGCAGGATATTTTTAAAAACCAAGGCGTAACACACGGTTGCAGCTTATCACCGACATTATTTAACATTTATCTCGTTTATATGATACGCGAATGTCAATATAATGTTCCACAAGGCATACTCCTAAATAATATCTCAATTAACACCTTGCTGTTTGCAGATGACCAGATAATTCTACAAGAGACAGAATATAATTTGCAGATATCGTTACATTCCATCAAAGAATCGGGTATGAATATAACATGAAAATATCCGTTCCAAAAACTAAAACTATGGCTTTCCATGGGAAATATCCTGTCAGAACTAAGATCGTTGTGAATGGACACATCGTGGAACAAGTAAAAACATTTAATTACTTAGGTTGTAATATTTATTATGAGTGGGATGAAGATATAGAAAATAAATTTCATATATTTTAAAGAATTTGTTGATGTATTAAAAACGCCTCAAAAATAAAACAAGAAAAGAACCTCAAATAAAATTCTACAAACTAATGGCAGTACCTACACTTCTCTATGGCTCAGAATCATGTATCAAAAATACAGGCAGCGGAGATGAGCTACCAGAGATCTAATTAAATCTAGACCCGATAGAATAATACTGACATACGAAGTGAACTCAATATCTTCTCACTAACCACTCGTATAGAAGAAAATAAAACGAAATGGAAAGAACACCTAGAAAGAATGACGGATGGAAGATTCCCAAGAGAAGCAATGAAATATACGCCACGAGGAAGAAGAGATCCAGGTCGCCCAAGAAGAAGATGTGTCTGAGAGGCCGGAACAGAACCTAATTCTTGAAAGAAGAAGAAGAAGAAGAAAGAACTTCATTCATAAATTTATAATATAGTCGGAGAGGAAATCTTCAAAAGTGTGTGGAAGTGTGATTTTCAAGGTACCAGTTGTGTTGTAATACTTTGTGCGAGGAAAAATTATAATTGTACTAAAAATGAAGAGGTTTAAATGTTTTGAAAATCTGGCATTGGTACATTTTAGAACCATCTAACAAACATGACGAGTCACTACAAATTCTATCTAATGCTAACAAAAAAACGGAATTAATCGTTCCTCTTACGATTGCAGTTACATTTACCCATGGTCGAATTTAAATTATGTGTTCTCAAAGCGCAAAATACTATGGGGCTCCCCTTCAGAAAATAATCTTCTCATTTACTCTTTTTTGCTGGCGGGATTGGAAAAATGTGTATACCATACGAATTAGCGGTCATTGTTGCGATACAGAAGGTGATAATGACTGATGACATATCTTTCGCGATAGTATAAACTCATAATTTTATTTACGTCCAAAATACGCTTCGTGCATCGTTGGTACGTTTATGTAGAACGTAAATACACTGAATTCAATGGAATAAAGCTGTTTTCGTTAAACATTTGCATTTAAAAATATACATGTATTTTTTACGCTTTAAGAAATTTTCAAATGTGTTAGACAGAAATCGTCATATTATAATATTACATAGCCATTAACAACATCGCGAGAAAGTAGGTGATGTTCAGGGGCGTAACGTCCATGGAAGCGCCGCTTCCCTTACGAAGTCTGATTACAATTTTTTACATTTTAAATGTAGTAGTCCGCTTATAAAACTCGATGAATTGTTCGAATAAGGCGTGCGTGAAATATGATGTACCCTGTGCGAGGCTACAATACGTGTTGCCCTCCTAGGAGACCTCGTCCGGTCGGATGAAATAGCTTGTCAAGGACTGTGATTGAAACATGACAATTGAACTGTGAATAAAGCATGACCCGAGCATCAAGGCACGGTGTGTATCACTGTCCATAGACTACTTTTTTTGGGGGGGGGGGTAGATTCCTTCGTAACCGTTCGAAAGTGTTTCTTACATAGGTTATTGTAGACGGACCAGGGGCGGATCCAGGCGTACATTTTGGAGGGGGCCATCATAAACTTTGTAAAATACTAAACATATTTGTTATTATTTTGTATATTATTTATATACTGTAGATATAATACTGTACAACATTATTGCTAAAGTAATTATATAATTCGAGCATAAATATTTAAAACAAATTTGCTGCATAATAGAAAGAAAATGAACACTTTTGGTCTTTTTCTGGGAGGGGGGCGTAGCCGCCATGCCCCCGTGAGTCCGCCAGTGGGAAGGATTCAGCACTTCCAGAGCATTAAAGAAGGGATTGCGGCTGCAACCCGCGCCGCGAGTTCGCACGGCGGTGATGGAGCATTCCCGTCTCTCCTACGCGGATGTGCAATTGAACATTTGAAACAAAAGAATTTTCAAGCCTTTGTTTTGAGGGAAAAAAATGATTGCGACTGGAAAACCTACACCAGAATTGAGTGTCTTTCGAAGGGCAAGACGAATTTCATACGACATTTTCGTGCACAAATATTCGAGAATATTCCGTGGATAAGTGGGTGGAGAATCATCTATAAATTATTCTGTTGGCCATGTTTATTGTTTTCTGAAGATAAATCCGTGTGGACGCAAGGAAAATTCGAGGATCTTCAAAATAGTTACATAGCACAGGCTCCCCATGCAACTTCAGTTTCTCACATCCTATCCCTAAACAAATCTCAAATTGTTTGTAAAACAAAGAATTGAATGCAGTATCAGTGAGCAGTTTTTGTGTATGTCACAACGAAGACGTTAAAAGAACAGAGGAATGTTGACTCATATTATGAGAGTTGTTTGTCTTTTACGAAAACTGGGACTGGCGTTTCGCTGACATAATGAAACTGCCGAGTCTCATAATCGAGGCAACTTCATAGAAATTCTTAAATTTTGGGCTAATTATAATCCTGAAATTTTAGCTCTTATTGAAAGCAACAACGTGTTCCGTGGAACATCGTCGGCCGTCCACAAACATGTTATCGCGACAGTTGTGGTAGTTATGCACAGAGAAATAGAAAAGGAGATTTCTGAGACTCAATTTGTAGGATTAATATTTGATGAAATAACTGATGTGAAAAAAATATATGAAAAAATAATAACGAAGAGAGTGATAGCAATTGCCGAATGTATACTTCGAGAAGAACAGAATGGGAAGGTCAGGAAGGGAAGATCCTGTATTGTAACCACCGACTCACCCGATTACCTGATTTCCTTCGGCGATTCAGCTTTGCCTGGCTGCTTCGTCGGCAGACTCCCTAGAGGGAGGCATGCGTGATTGTCTAACTACTGAAGAGAAAGACTTAGGCCCTGTGACATAAACAAACTTACAATTTACTTATCTTAACACAGTTACAATCTTAACTTACAATCTTAACTTAGAACAGGTCTGCATGGCCAGAGTTCATCTTAGCTCCGTGGTTTTCGCCCTCCCGGGCGGTCATGACCCAGTTTACAGGTGCGGCGTTCGGGCATCCCAGCGCCCGGCAGGTCTGGCGGCGGGCAGCCACGGTCGGTGCTTGCCCCTGGTCCCTTTGTGGCGGCCCCTCGACAGTCGCGGCGGCGGCTCACAGTCCCGGATTAGGCCAGCGGCGTGCGTCGGCCCAGGCGATGGCGGGTCGTTTCGTGACATTGTCTTTCACGCCCCCGCTCGTACTCACATGACCCTTTCGGTCAGGCACTCACACGTGGTATCCCGTCCCATCGTTCGGCTTCCGTCACGCGAGTCAGGCTGCGATGTGTGCGAGGCGGCGTGACATTCGGGGCGACCAGGCACGAATAGTCCCGGCTCGGAATCAAAGTAACAAGTGCACTCGCGGGTTCCTCACAAACAAGTGTCCTCGCGGCTGGCTCAAAAACATGTCGCCTCCTCGCTACTGCCTCAAAAACAAGTGTTCCCCCTGCCGCCTCCGAAACAAGTGATCGATTCACCTTCGGCGGTCCCTCAGGAAGGCTCGCGTGTGTCACGTGATTCCTCCCCCGCATCGTATATTTCAATTAGCTGTCGCGCCACCCGTGGATCCTCCGCCTTTCACGGCGCCAGCGGCACAGCTGCCCCCCCAGCAACTTTCCCCGAAGTTACCTCCGTCACGAAAATTCTAAGAACTAGGCGCGGGTAATTCCGTTGCTCGGTTTGGGGGTACGGGAGGCGTATTTCCCCATACGTCACAAGGGGTGCGTTTGGCGTGGGTTGCGCTGCACAAAAGAAGTGCTTTCCTCCTTTCCCTCGGCGCGCTAAGCGGCCTTCCCAGATATAGCAGAAAACGGCATTTCCGGCTGCTCTTAACGGTGGCGCGATTCTTAATTAAATAAAATATTTTGTTCGTGTCGTCATCTGCTATGTGCGACCGTCCCATTACAGTATAGGAGTATTCACTCCAAACAAATGATTGAGAAACGCCGAGAAATAAATCTAGAAATACACATTTTATTCTTAGACATAGAAAAGGCGTTTGACATAGTACTAAGGTATAAATCCGTGACAAGCATGGAAAAGAAAGGAATACCCAGAAAACTAATGGAGGTAATAAGAAGCATGCATGATGAAACTCTCATATATGTGAATCTTCCGAATACAAAAAGAGAGTGTGTATATATTATATATATATCGACGAACTTCTCTCAGAATGGAAGAATGATTTACACAATGAAGGAATTTCAATTGGAAGTAAAATACTAAAATTAAACCCCCTTGTTTGCATATATCGTTTTGGTGACTAATTGTGAAGGTGACCTCCAGAAGTTATAATTTAAATTACAAAAGAGGGCAATAGAATATAAATGTGAAATATCCATCAACAAAAGTGAGGCTAGCCCATCCAGTGGCCGAGATCGCTAAGGCAGTATTGCAGTGGCGGGTTCGCCGCAGGCTTGGTTGCATCGTGTTCGTCCTTTCACCCTCTATCATCATATCGTATCATCCTCACATTTACCATACTGTTACAAGCAATAGTGGTCGTCAATGTCCTAGAAGTTGATGCGACCTTAAATAACAAAAAAGTAAGGCTATGGCTTTGGGAGGTAAACATCCCAAATGAACAAAAATATTAATAAACAACATCACAAAATTAATAATAATGATCTGTGGTACTATCAAACGGACATTGGGAAAGAAAGCACGAAAAGAAACCAAACTCAAGCTTTATAAAACTATGGCCATAAGAAGACCAAAGAAGGGCTGGTCTCTAGACAACGTTACCGGAACAGGCTAGATCACTCCAACCCATGCTGCTGCTGAAGATTATGATCATTAGGGGCGGATTTGAATGAAATGTCATTTTTTCTTTTCACAACTTTTCACAATTTTGTCTTTAGAACAATGTTGTTTAGTATAGAAATTCATTTTATGTTAAGACAAAACGGAATGGTCTATTTTTATATAATTTTTTGCATTTTTCACCAATTTCTCCTCATAAGTAATTTTTTTTACCTTTTCACGTCATTTGTAATGCATTTTTAATGCGATTTTTGCTGATTTCATCGATTTTAATATCATTTCAATGGTCCTTGCTTCAAACAATATTTACGAGGTGCAACAAATTATCACCACCTGAATTCCTGAGAAGCATATTCGATTTCTTCGCTTATATATTGTAATGTCAGCCGTTGTGAGTACTATGTAATCTAAGGTTCCTGTGACGCATATCGGAGCCATTGTCAGTCCGGCCGATTTCGCGATAAATAAAGGCACATATTCTCTTAAAGAACAATCCAAACCAAAAGTTTACTAGCTGAGTACACTTGAACAATAGGAAGAAGCTTCCATTACATCAGTAACACATCCAACAGCTTGAGTTGTTCATCTGAAGTGGTTTTGAACACATTATTAACGTAATTTTTCTTTGTTTTTAGGGCATTGATCATTTTTGGCAATGTTTTAGGTAATCATAATCCGCCCCCTAATGATGAACTGACGTGACAATGAAATCGTGACTCAAGCGTGTTGCGGTATGTTTCAAAGTATGGCGTTCAAGAAAGATTCTTGCATTTCACTGACTGCATCAAAAACAGATCTGCATCTGGATTATTAGCGCACGGAAAAGGCGTTCTCACGTTCAAGTGCGAAACAAAAGTAATAGCGCAAACATATGACGGCACAGCAGTTATGGCAGGGGACCATGTTTTACTTCCGGCCAAATTGAAGAAAATTTATAAAGAAGCAATCTTTGTGCATTGTTATGCCCATAAATTAAATTTAGCCTTAGGACAATCTTCGAGGTATATTAAGGAAGTGTGAATACATTTCGCTCCCTGGTCAGGATTAGGGGAATTTTGTCTAAATCTTCTAGGTGGATTGAGATTTAGACACTCGTTGAAACTCGTTGAAATTCCACCAGCATACGTGTACAAACTCTGGAACATTATACCTGTGATCTGCAAGACTTATTTGCTTCAATGACAAAATTCAAGTGACCGGGACGCTGAAACTGTGCTCTGCTCATGGCCAGTTTAATCTTTTGAAAGACTTTGGCTTCAATTGTTTCTTAAATTTGTTTTCTTCTGTTTTCCTCATTCTCACTCATTATTTAAAATTTTACAAAATAATTCCATTGACATCATGTATTGCGTGAAAACGATTTTGGGAAATATCTAAAGCAGTTTCGAAACACTTTTGATTGTTTTTAAGAAGGTTGCCACTCAGAAAGTGGCGAATTTTAGTACAGCAAGCAAGTCAGGGTAGAAAATACGGAGAATGAATAGTACGTATGCAAGAGATTGTTTTTAGAAGTTATAAACAACTTAATATGTCATATATCCGATAGATTTCCTGATACGTCTAAACCGAAATTCCTTAACCTTCTTTAACCTGATCTCTTGTTAAGTTATCAGTCGTCATTTGCCATTGAAGCTTTCAGTTGTCTAATAGACGTTTGGAAGACAGCTTGACTTAGCGCGATTGAGAAGTTAGCTCATTGTGATTTATTGCAATAGTGAGTTCCACTAGAGTGTGTATAAATTAAATGATTATATCATGCAGCATGAACTAGTCTGTCCCCAAACATGTATACTAACCGCTCTGATTGTCACTATAACTGCTACGAGTGCGTCGGCGGAGAGGTCATTTTCTGTTCTCCGGAGAGTACAAAACTGTTTTCGAAATTCACTAAATGATGAAATACTTTCTAGTTTGTCCTTACTGAATATCGAGAGTCAGCTTTTAGACATGATGATAAGGCCATAGTTTTTTAACGATAGCAAAATGCTCCTGCGTCATTATTTAGTGATATTTTGTTGGTTAGGTTTATTAAATTTCAGAGTTACACAGTATGCTTGGACTTTCTCATCTAATGTAAAGACTTTCTTGAGGGAAACTGTACTAAGTGGAAGATTTTTTGTGCAACACATGTGGGAAGATCTATGTTTATTTGATAAACTTTTTTGCCAAACATAATTCTAGATTCCAGCTGAAACATATCGTTCTATTCCTTTGATAAAGAAATATTTCAGTGTATTTCTTGTGACTACAAGTAAAAGTAACTAAAAAATTTCCAAGTACAGAAAGAAAGAAATCTATTTTTTAATAACAATACTCAGAATAAAAATACTTATATCAAGAAATGTTCCATGAAAGGTTCCATTAACAAGGTACTTTTGACTGCATAGTTCCTCAAATCATCTATGAACGACGTAGGTTGAATACAGAATATGCCGCTTCCCTTCTTCAAAAATTCACACTACGCCCCTGGTTTTGTTGTAGCATCACTAGTTGTATTATACCATTGGTACTTCTGCTCTTGGTTGTTCTGACTTCTGAGTATTATTACTTAGAGCAGATTAGATTGTTATTGAGAACGGCAGTTTCTTTGTTGTTCACTTCTGAACTCCACTGTCATTGGAACTCGTTAGACGGTTGTTATTCCAGTGTATATTTCTTTGCAGGAAGTACAGTTGCCCTGCAATCGTAGTGAGTTATCTTCTGAAGACGCCTAGGATCGACAACAATGGAATTACAAAATGGGAAACTATTTAGTTTTTATGAAGGAACCCGCAATGAGAAAGGAATCGGCTTAATATTTTATAGTGAAATTAAGGGAAATGTAACAGATATTATTGCGATTTCCGACAATTATCATTGCCTAACTAACGCTCTCAAAGATCCAGATAACAGTAATACAAACTTACGCACCAACTTCAACGAGTACGGAGGACGAAATATAAACATTCTATGATGAGTTATAAGAGGCTTTAGAGCTACAAACTTCAAAAATAAATTTTGTGTTTGGGGACTTCAATAGTAAAATTGGTCGCATAAAACATGGAATTGAGGCGTGGATATGTCCTTATGGTTCCGGTGAAAGGAATAAGAGAGGTTTGAAACTTCTAATGTGATTTGCTCCGAATCACAATACGAGAATTACAAGTACGTTCTTTCGCAAAAGTTGGAGGGTGAAAGGGACTGGAACAATCCGGGAGGTAAAACAAAAAATGAAATCGGCTTTCTTCTCTGTGATTCTTCATATCTTTTATAGGATGTTCAGGTGATTAGATACTTAAATTTTGATACCGACCACGACCGGTACTCGCGGAATTATGAAGAGTGAACAAAAAATTTCGAACACAATGTGCAAAAAAAGACTAAGAAAATCTAATCTTATGGATGTTCGTAAATATATGTCATTCTTTCTAATAATCTTCACGAAATCCAATGGTCAGAAACATTAAGTGTACAAACCCAATATTTTACACTATAAGAATCTATAAAAAGGTCTGCTAAATGTCTTCTTTCTGAGAAAAATGAAGAAAAAGACAGAACAAGTTAAGTGAGGAGACAGGAAAATGATAAGATCTTCGACAAGAAGTAATGCTAAACAAAGATAAAAACACGGCTATACAAAAAAACGAAGAAATCAACAAGCTTACAAAAAGAAAAATTAGATGTGACCTTCGAAAACAAGAGACCTCCGTGAAAAACATGTGCACGACCAAGAAATTTGTCACAAATTAAAATGTCACAGAGCTTAGGTCAAAAATGAATCCCACAACTAATAATAGCTGAGGCACTGTTGCCATATCATGACGTAAAATCGTAGAAACACAGTTCTACGAAAATCTTTACACAAGTGACAAGATAAAATGCCATGCATTAATCGAAGACTTCATGGGAAGTTTAAAACACAATTCGCATGTCCTAGAAATCTTACCGAGCGAGGTCAGACAAATTTTGAAACAGATATGTTCAAATAAATGTCCCAGAGAAGATAGCATAGTAAATTAATATCTGAAATTTTGAATTGAACTAACACTGCTATTAACAATTATTTTCAACAAGTGCTCCACGAAGAAGAATTACCTGAAGAATGGAAATCGAATACCTTAATACTACTTCACAAAGAGGGTTCAAAAGAAAATATTGACAAGTACAGATCGATTAGCATCATGTGAAATATTTTCAAAATATTCTCGAAAATAATTTCTAACAGATTAAAAGAGACAATTGAAGAAAATCAACCGGAGGAACAAGCAGGTTTCTGGGCTAGCTACTGTACATTTGACCATCTACAAACAATGACCCGACTCATAGAGAAAACACAAGAATTTAACTTGCCAGTGTATTGACTTTACAAACCTTCATTGACTTTACAAACGCCTTTCTTTCTGTACAGCAAGTATTTTAAAAGCATTGAAAGCAATAGGAATAGATGACAAATACCTCTAATTACTAGGGAAAATACAACTATTAGGGCAAGCAAAAATTGAAAGGGATCTTGAAAGTGGAGAATTTAGTTTGAGATGAGAAGTAAGGCAAGGAGATTCCGTTTCCCCTACATTATTTTTCTGTTTATTACTAGACGTTCTACGAAAAATGTGGGATTTTTTTAACGTTGACAAGAAAAAATACTTAAACTTATGTTTGCGGATGACATTGTTTTAATTGCCAAATCATCCAGACAACTGCAATCAATGCTCTGTAAAATCCTGATTCTTAGCAAGGAAATATATCTCAAATCTCAGAAAATCAAGGTCATGACAAATAGCGCAAAAGAAAAAAAATCTCTTGGTATAAAAATAATTGACTAAATGGAATAATATGTGTATCTGGGACAATTAGTGGCTTTCAATAATAACACCAAAAATAATTAACCAGACGAATTTCCGCAGCATGGTCAATATTTTGGCGATTAAAATTTATTCTTTTCAACAAATCCTACAGCGGGCAAATAAAGAGAGAAATTTTAAATACTTGTGTACTTCCGGTGCTCATACGGTTCGCAAACTTGGGCACTCGCACGAAAAGAAACAAATGTCAATAATGTCTTCCTCCGAAAAATGGAAAGAAGAAGTTTAAACATTACCCTGGCAAGTAAAATGCGAAATGAAGACATTAGAAAGGCAACACAAATCAGTGACGTTGAAACCGCTGTTCGACACCTAAAATGGTGTTGGGCAGGTTACATCATGAGACTTCCCCATAACCGACGGACTCGCCGAATTACCGCTTGGGATCCAAGGCTTGGAAAGAGAAACGTCAGCAGGCAGAAGAAGAGATGGTTGTACGGTCTGAAAATGCTTTTTGGCAGCCAATGGTCTACCGTGACAAAGAATCGTCAACCATGTCTAAATCCAACACAATGAACGTACTACACTGGATAAATCAATTTCTTATGAATTTATTAAGTGTCAGTACAAAAAATAGTAATATGGTGTGTTAGCTAATTAGATTTAAGTACTGAAATCAAAGTGAACAATGTTAAATTTGGCAGTGACAAAGTGAAGTGCTTATTTTGTGTGTAAATAGTGCCCGTTTAAGGAAGTTCCCGAATTGTGTGCTTGTGAAGTCTACTATTGTGTAACCCACCCGACAACCTAACGCCCTTGCCCTCTACGGGATTGTTAGGGGCTATAATAATAATAATAATAATAATAATAATAATAATAATAATAATAATAATAATAACAATAATAATAATTTATTATCATCTTAGAAAACACTACAGTGTACACATCAAACAAATAAAACCATCACCCTCAAATACAAAAGAAAAACAACAACAAAAGGTTAGTATATAAATTTTCCTAGTAAGTGTAGTAAATTTTAACAAAATGCTCAACAACAACAAAAAAGAATTTGGTTGTAGAGACTTTGTATGGCGCACCTGCGTTACTCTCGAAGTACCTATTGCACTTGTCAGAGACAGATGCGTTACGCTTTTCATCCAGTGTGATACCATTGTTGTTCACAGTCCACTCAATTAACTATTGAGTGAACTGTAGCAACTGGAACATTTCAAATAATTCGTAAACTATTGTTATACCTTTAATATAATTCAAACTACTGTCATCACATGAGAAATATTCACAAAAGAAACACAGTCCACTTATTATAATTTTCATAATTAAAACAACAAAAGTAAGTATTATACTAATAATTAAACAATAAAGAAAAAATAAAAAAAAATTAAAATTAAATGAAAAGTTAGTCTTGACCTTGTCCTAAACGATAATTCATCCCTAGGAAGTTGATTATGAAGCAGTTGTTTGAAATTATGTTGTGTATAGAACTTCAGCATTTACATGATCAAAAATACAATCCAGCAGTTATTATATTACAGCAATAATAATAATAATAATAATAATAATAATAATAATAATAATAATAATAATAATAATAATAACTCATTCCCAGACAAATTACTCGAAATTGGCAAGAGCTATCAGTGTCTTGAATGACAAAGTACTGCCGCAGCATCTACAACAAAGACCATTATTCGAAGAAGTGCACACAGCAATTTATTGTGCAGCGGTTGTGGCTTCACGATGTGTCTTTTCTGACGCGTAGCTACTCCCACAATGATCGAAGTGAAACAAGAAAGCAACCGTGGGAAAGACGGCTGGTGAATCGTATAGAATGCATTAGTAGAGATTGGGAGACACACACATTTTCAAAAAGGAAATACCTGAGAGGAAAGGTGAATCCTTATCAATACAAAATACAAAAATACATACAAAGCACGAGCTCTTAAATTAAACGATACGAAGGTTGTCTTTTATGTTTCGGGATTTGGCAACCCTGGTGTTGCAATCTGGCAACTGACAGCTCTATTGTAAAGTTGGATGTTTTGAGGTTATACGTACTCAGAACGTTTTGACATACGCGCGGTATTTGTGTTGTTTACAGTAACTTAAAAGATTCATCTTGACCCAAAAATGGAATTAAATCGTGAACATTTTCGTGCGATAATTTTTTACAACTTTCGACCTGGATTAACTCAGCAACAGTGGATGGATGAACTTAATTCAATTTTTGGCGATGAAGCTCCATCAAGTAGCAGTGTTTATCGATGGTATGACAAATTCAATCATGGTCGTAGTTCACTCCAAGACGAATTTCGCGAAGGTCGTCCAAAATCAGTTGTTGTTCCGAAAACCATTGATGCTGTGCGTGAACTGATATTGCAAGATCGTCATGTGACCTATCGTGAGATTGAGACAACCGTAGGCATTAGTGGGAGCAGCATACATTCAATATTGCATGAACATTTGACTCTCAAAAAAATTTGTTCGCGTTGAATCCCATAAAATTTGTCAATCGCTCAAAAAAAAGCTCGTGTCAATTGATCGAAAGAAATGCTCAAAAAATACGATCGCGGTGCTTCGAAACACGTCTATGACATCTGACAGGTGATGAATCTGAATTTACGCTAATGACCCGAAAGTAAACAGCAGTCGACTGTATGGGTGTTTCAAGATGAGCAAATTCCAACAAAAGTTGTTCGCGCACGAAGCACTTCCAAACAGATGGTCGCCAGTTTTTTAGGAAAAACTGTAAATGTCGCAACCGTATCACTAGAACAACGCAGAACGTCAATTCTGAGTCATACAAACATTTGTTTCCAGCTGTTTCCAAGAAATCAGGAAACAACCGCGAAGACGGATCACTGTTCACCACGACAATGCGAGCTCTCACAACATCTCAAACAACTGCATTTTGAGCACCCAAAAACATTCGATTTGATGAGTCATCCGCCGTATAGTCCTGACTTGGCACCGAATGATTTCTTTTTATTCCCGTACGTAAAGAACAAACTGAGACGTTTTTCGACACCTGAAAGAAGCGGTTGCTGCATTCAGAATGCATGTTTTGGAGATACTCAATGAGAGGGGCAAAAGTGCTTCGACAATTGGTTCAAACGCATGCAAAAGTGTATAGATATTCATGGGAAATATTTTGAAAAACAATAAAGTGATTTCCGATGATTAATATTTGTTTTTGTTCTGTAATCTTGAAATATAAAAGGCAACCCTCGTAACAGAACCTCTTGACACATTACGACAAAAGCTTTTGTTGTTAACAATAAGCCTTCGTCCTTATAGGAATTGCAATATGAGGAAGTAATAGAATACTCTTTTTAACAGGAACCAGAAAGCATTTTACAGGAATCTTTCAAAAGGCAAAAGGGTTGTAAGTGATATGAATGAGTCAAAGCTTCCCTGAAAGCACTATTTGGTCATCTGCTGTGTCTCTCAACCCAGATATGACGTGGATTGAAATAGAATATGACTGACGCCAGATACCTCTTTAATGGATGAACCAATCATCACCATGGAAGTTGACCATGCAGCTTTGAACAAAGCACATAACTGAAAGACACCGGGCAGTGATGGCCTGCACTATTATTGGCTCTAACAATTTACCAGCACTCACCATCATATAGATAATATAATTCAACCTTTTATCGCAATCCAGAAAATCTGTCTTCCTCAGTGAAGTTAGAACGTTCTTGTTACCAAAGGAGGGTGAGACTAAAGACCTCTCGAAGTACACGCATATAACCTGCCTTCAAACTTTCTATAAACTCATAACATGTGTTACAAAACTGATGACACCCATTGAGGAACAGCACATCTTAGCGGATGAATAAGGATGTAGATGGATTTCAGGGATGCAAGGAGCAATACACTCTGTAATTTTGGGGGAAGATGCTCGGAAAACAAAGAAACTTGTACGCATGCCACATAGATTATGCTAAAGTATTCGACACCTTGCCCCATTCTTGGCTCCTTCAATGTTAGGATGTATACAAGGTCCAACCGTGTGTCCAAAACTTCCTGAAAATGGTGGTGAGTCAATGGAATACGAAACTGTATCTCTCTAATGGTAAACAATCTGTCCACACAGATACTATACACATTTCCAGGCTGACTCTTTAAGCACTTTCTTGTTCTGCTTAGCCTTGAATCCTCTGTCTACTCTTCTAAATGCTTCTAATTATTGCATCGCTCTTAAAAAAGGGAACTCAACCCTTCTTCGTTTCGCACATCTTCTTTACATGGATGACCTGAAACTCTATGCAGACACTGAGAGTCATATGCGGCAACTAATAATCGTGACGGAGAAGTTCACTGACGAGATCAAGATCGGTTTGGATAAGTGCAGGAGAGTGAATATCATTCGGGGTCATATGCAAGTTCTAAATTTGGAAAATTATAATGAACTACATTACCTTCAGGGAACCCCATGGACCTTACAAATACTGCGGTTTCCAACATTCACTCCGAAACAACAGAAGTGTGTAAACGAGTGCATGGACTCTTAAAAACTCAACTCTCTGCGAGAAACCTTGTGCAGGTGCTTGTGACATACTTCTTTGGCGTTATTAAGTGGAGCAATACCGCCCTCGACAACCTCCAGAGGACAATTCGAACCGCTATGACTCAACACCGAAAACATAATCTCCATTCAAGTATGTTGCGTTGTACCCATCCATGGTCACAAGGAGAGCGAGGTGTTGTAGATCGCATAAATCTACGCAGCTCTCAAATTGTATCACTCAGAAGATACTTCCTGAAACATTGTGGGAGAGTTCAGCTAGCAGTGAGCGCAGTTCATAATAGCTATAGTCCTCTGAACTTGAAAAACCTTGATCTGCCTGTTCAGCCAGTCACTGAAACCGAAGAGAAGATAACCTCATAAAGGCACTGCACGGCAGGTACCCCCATGAGCTGAGTAAACCTGAAGTCGACATCTCTGCGCCGTATATTTAAAATTGAGTATTTAAACATTCAATGTCCTGTAAATATAACACCAACATATATCAAAATATATGAAGAATTGTGAAAAGTATCTATTAATGTGTATCAAATGAAATATTCTTGTATCGAATTAAATTGTTATAGTGAAAATTATAAAAAGTTAGAAAATCATGTTAATATGTTGTTTAAGGATCATTGTGTAGGTAATCAAAATATAAGTGCGTTTTTAAAACGTCAAATTTATCGTATGAAAGTAAAAAAAATTCTTAAAATGTAATAAATATGATAATGTAGAGGATTTAAAGAAACATTGATTAATGTATTCATTATAAGATATGTATTGAAATGCCTAAAAATCTTATAAAATAATATAAATATTTTGCCGCTGAACAATTTCATCCTTATGTTGTATCGTACGGTTTTAAATGTACATTAAAGAAACTTCAAAAAAAAATATTATGAGTTCAGAATATATTCTCGAACATCAACATAATAGTTTTTCTTTTACATCTGAAGGCGATGAAGATGATAATCATGCAGGACGTGTTAAAACATATTTAAAACGATGTTAAAATTTTGATGAATGCAAGCATTTAATGAAGAACTTGTGAAATAGTGTAAATATTATCCTGAGGAATATTTACATCTAAATATTAAGTTAAGATGGACAACAGAAATGAGTAAAACTGATTATAAAATGGCTATATTGTGTCATCTGTGTAATATAAATTTTGAAAAACATGGATTAAAGAAAGTGGTTGATCATGATAACTTTACTGTTGATGTAGTAAGTGCAGCATGTAATGTATGTAATCCACATTAATGTCTTAAAAAGTTTTTTCCATACTATTTCATAAATTGAAATATTATTTTTACGAGCATTGTTAAAACTTAGTTAAGATTATTCAGATATTAAGATTATATCAAATAAATCTAAAATATTTAAGATTATAAAAAGTAATTGTAGGTCAATCGCCTACTCCATCCAATACCTGTATATGTACAAATAGTAAATGTAAAAAACGATATCACTTTATTGAAGAAAAGGTGATCGAGAATCAAAAGTAATATGGAAAGGAGATCTTATAGATGATATTGAATTTAGATTTGTTGGCCCACACTGGCTACTGATCAGCAGAAGAGATTTCTAAACATAGTCAAAGCTTAGAATAGCTCAGAATAGCAAAGAATAGCAAAGTTAGGATTATAACTACGAAGTACGGAATTATTTAAATCTATTTCAAATATTTTTTTGAGAAGATACAGCACAAACAATGTAGTATAAAACACTAATATGGTACCTAGTTGTGGCACGAGTTTTCGGACGGCGAAGAAAAGTATACCCCAAAATATACCCAAAAATACCCCAAAGTGAACTTTCGTAAAATCAAGTGTCAATTTCGTTAATTTCAAACGCAAATTACGCAAAAACTACTAATTTGTACAAAAAATGTACATGATATTTTTTAAAGAATTAATTTTGTGCAACTAACTTCGTCTGATCCAAAAATCCCAATATTTTATTTTCTAATTTTAAAACTTTTTTTGCAATTATCGAAAAAACGACAAAATCAGCAAAAATGAGATCTAAACCAATGTTTTTCGCTGTATTCAACAACAAAATTTAATCAAATTTTAGCCGTTTTTGTGAAAATTGTGAAAATGTGTTTGAGGCTTTAAGTGAAGAACCCTCAAAAATCAAAATATCCGTTTGAAACTCTCAAAACCACGAGTTTCATTCAGATCGATTGAGGAATATCAATTTTGAAGCCAAACGGCTGAACGGTTTTGGCGTTGACCACTTACAGACTGCGGACACAGACGGACATTTAACCCTCAAACGATTTTCGGTACGAAGAATCAACAAAACATGGATTCTGGCTACACCACGAGTTAGAGGATATTATTTTCCTAAATAACAGCATTTATCTACTTCTGCGTTACCAAAACCCGACAATAAGTTTTTTCTGGCAAAAGGTCGGCCTTTCCTCGCACACGATTCTTCTTACGAAGAATTCGTAAAGCGAGAAACTAAAAAACCGCAAATATTTTCCATGGTGTCAAATTTACTCAAAAATAAAATTTAATCTCAGTCTGATAATAAGCCGTGCCGAAGTGAGCGCGAAATTTGAAAGTTAAAGATCATTGGTTTTGTTGTGTTAACTCAGTGGAAAACAACACATACACGTGTAATATATAATTTTATATTACAATTTAATTCATATTCACTCTTTCGACCGTGTTATGGTTTTAACTTTTCTTGTGAATTCTTTCTTCAGTCTTTCTTTCTTGCCGTTTGGGTACAGTGAGCGATCTTCTTGTATAACACGCCAGAAATTGCTTTTGCTTCTCATCTGCATTCAGCAGTCCATGAAAACTGCATTAATTCAACAGGCCTTTCAGCGCCGTCCTTCACAGCTTTCGACTTTATAAATAACCTTTGCACTTCTAAATATGAAGAGTTGCTTGTCTAAGTGGAAGGACATTCATGAATGAAATTAGTATCCATCTTCTGACAAGAGAACAGATATCTGCTGTTGGTTGACACAAAGTCGGCTATTGTTTTCATTTAATTGAAGATTAAATGGAATTAGAAGATGTATATTGTATATTAACGAATTAATAATTAAAGAACCGGGATTAAAATCATCGGGATGCAATTGCGCTTACCATATTGATATCTATCCAATTCTCCACAAAAAGGAATAAATCACTCTTACATCTGTAGATTCTCTCAGGCCAAATTTGCTACTATTTTGATTTTGATTTGTAAGTCACCATTAAAAAGTGATACGACCTAAAATTCTTCTAATAAATACCCCTTACGGTGTCAACATTTTTTTAAATGCTGCTTTTGGAATTGGGGAATCTATCGTTTCATGTGATTTTAGAACTTTTAAAAAGCAAATATATTGTTAAAGAGCTTTTATAGCCGCACTGCGCGAAAGGCACGGTTTGATATTTAACAGTTACAACCAACAGAGACATTTTTAAATGAATGTTCAATTGCACTAAATAGCTTAGGTTCTGATCTTAGCAGAAACATTTTTAAATATTAAATAGCTCTTGCCATCAATCGAGATCTATGCATCGCCCCAGAATGATTTATCTTTAATGTGTTGCTCCTATTTTTTTTTTTAAATTTCGGACTCAGTAAGGGAAATTTTCTTTTTTTCTCTCTTTTTTCCACTTTGGATCACAAACTTTGCAACACAAAATTAATGGCATTAACTGTTTCCCAGCTTTCCTTAAAATGCTGAAGAAGTAGTGTCGCGATTGCTTGATATATCACGAATTTTACATTCAAACACACTGTAACCACATTGTAAAATAAATTAGTATAATCGATAACAGCCCGGAGAGAATAATTTTCTGTCCAAATTTTCTTAAAGAATGACGCATGCTATGATTCATATGACTGCATAAAACGTCGTGTTTGACGCACTTGTATCAGAGAGTTTGTACATTGTCTTCGATGGTGGGTTAACACATTCCAAACACGTTTGTGTGCTCTTTACCAGAAGAATTCCGCAAATTTGGAAACCCGATGAGCTGTTAACTGTCCCCAGTTGTAACAAGAATTGGAAGTCTTTTTACTTTCTCGTGCCTAAGAATGAACTTCTGAAGATGAGTAAGTTATGTAATACTGCGCGAAAAACGGCAAATTTTCGGTAAAATAAACTCTTATTACAGGGCCCTGGTAACGAAAGAGTGGATAAATCCAGTTGCTCAATTTATAAAAAATTCTCTTAACACGTGGTGTAGTCAGAATCCAGGTTTTATGGGTCCTTTATCCCGAAAAATCGATTGACGGCAAACGGTATGTCTGTGAACATCGCTAGCTGCTAAACCGTTCAGCCGATTTTCTCCAAAATTCATTTTCCCTGATCGATCTGGCTGATGTCGCGGCCCCTTTGATAGTCTGAAGGACGGTTAAGATAATTACGTAGGTCTCATATTGGTTAAAAAACAGCTTTTTCGAAAATTGAAAAGAAAACTCAAAACTTTTTCTGCGTCTTCCTACAACTACAATTATGAAGATACTATTATTCTTTGGATTCATCAAAAACATCTTCAAATAAGGTCGTGTTGAATCTTACGACAATATTACGACTTATTTTTGAGTAATTTGGCATCAAACGTAGACGCCCGCTTCTTATTTCATGCGCTTCGTGAACAATTTTATGAGTGATTTTATTTTATGAGGAGTTACGATGCAGCTGGATGCTACGTAAGTTATAACTAGTGTATTGTTTCATATTTCTTTGTAATTCATGTAAAAATAGAGTAATTTTTATTAATATAAAATTGTATTTAATTATTATATTTTATCTATCTATTTTCATTTTCGTACTAGCGGTACAACAATTCTAATGCTAGGTCTCGGCTAGCTATTCGAACTTGCCACATACTCTTGCTAGCTACCCTCTATCGCTGCCCAATGTATATTTTTTGAATTTTTCTTAATTTTTCGGCTTATTAATAGGGCACGAAAATATAATTTTAAGGATATTAGAAAAGTATAACCTCGGCCTAAATGGGCAGTCTTCTTTACAAAATTTGGAGCGATTTTAAAGAAAAAAGAAGCTGCGTAAATTCGAAATTTGAAGATATTTTTCTTCGACATTTTTTGTGTTTTCGAAAAAAATCATTACAATCACATTAGCTAAACAAGTACAATAGTTTTTACAAATCGCTGAAAATTTGCATATTAACGGCGTCAGAGTTCTTTATATATTAATATATATATATATATATATATATATATATATATATATATATATATATATATTTTGTGGCAATTTTTGAAAAAAAAAAATACCTCAAAATGAACTCACATATATTAAAAAGTAGAATTAGCACTATCGCCCGAAAAGTGTGAAGAAAAAAAATGCGGAATTTTAAGCTAGTTTTCACAGGTACCAATTTTGTGTTCGGAATCTTTATAGGACATTACCTAAAGAACATGTACTCATTAATATAGCAATGTGAACAGTGTGCCGCTAATGTAAATATTAACGACGTGAGAACAAATCAAAAAATTATATATTTGTTAATTTTTTAAAAACCAGAAAAATAGTGCAATGTGATGATTATGTAATCTCATAGGGTACATTTAGCACTATCCTACAAAAAGTTCAAAGAAAATTTTGAGCTCTCTGCACAGTTTTGAGCAATGAATCTTTGAAATTGTTATACACAATATCACCTAGGTCCGGAATGAGGACACAACAGAGGTTTTACTAACATTTCATTCGTAGGCATTTTTATTTGAAATATATGGAACCGTTTTAAGAAATTTGAACCTCTTTTCCATAGAAAACAATCGAGTTTTCGAAAAATCTCATATGAAATAATTTCAAACCCTTCCAGACATAAATTGAATAGGGAATAGGGAATGAGCGGGCAGGCGAGCGGGGAGCGGGCGGGCGGGGTCGAGCGGTCGAGCGAGCGAGTGGTCGGGCGAGCGGGCGGCGGGCGGGCGGCGGGCGAGCGGGCGGGCGGGCGGGCGAGCTGGCGGCTTGCTAGCGGGCGGGCGAGCGGGCGGGCGGGCGAGCGGGCGGGCGGCGAGGGGCGGGCGGGCGGGGCGGCGGGCGGGCGAGCAGGGGGCGGCGCGGCGAGCGAGCGGGCGAGCGGGCGGGCGAGCGGGCGGGCGAGCGGGCGGGCGAGCGAGCGGGCGGGAGGAGCGGGGGGCGAGCGGGCGGGCGGGCGAGCGAGCGGGCGAGCGAGGCGGGCGGGCGAGCGGGGGGCGAGCCGGCGAGCGAGCGGCGAGCGGGCGGCGGGCGGGCGGGCGCTAGGAGGTTCGCGGGTGGGGGTAGGGAGGGTTTCGCTGGGCCGATCGCTGGCGAACACGAATACGGTCGGCACCTGAAATTACTGTCACGCGAAGTCCACTGTTTCAAATAGTGTTCGTCTCCGTGGTCTGGTTTCCTTGCCAGTTTTGTAGAATCGTGTAACGGCGCTCGGTCTGCCGCTGTCTGTACTGAGGGTGAGCGTGAATATACATGCGCAGACATGTAGGCGTTAAATTGAAAATCACCTTTATTCTTTGGTATCCTTCAAAAATGTAAATAACTCAATAAACGCGTGGACAACGCCACTGCCATATTGCTTTACGACCACTTTTTTGAGGAGAGTTTTGTAGCTGCTCGCAGCTACCTGTAAGAGATAAGCATGACCGTGATTAGCACGTGGAATGCTCGCCTCTTTAGCCATTCTAATGTCAGATATAAAATGCAGTTCCCTAAATGCGTTCATAACTGATAACTCCCCTCGAGATTGCACTTGGCAATATGTCGTTTGGTCAGTGAGGTTCACATTCCCACTCACCATGTGCGAGTGAAATACCATTGAATCATTAAGCATCCTACGACCTTGCAATTGTCGGGCAAACAATGTCCGGCGAAAACGTGGTACTCGAACGTGGTTACGATTTAGTCCGAAATATGGACATTTCAGAGAGTGGCAAATATCTCCAGTGAGTTTGCTTCACGTTGAGTAAAGATTTTCGTTGCCTATATTTCAGAAAATGCTGTCTGGTACCATGGACTGCAATTACCTAGACCAAATTGAGCCAGGTTGCATCAGGGGGTAATGAAAACCAATAAACGGGTTTTAGAACAGGGCATTTAAATGAAAGAAATATTAAACATTTAATTAAAGATTATTTTATATATTTTTAATTGTTCAGATACATTAAAACAAATAACGTTAAAATAAATAACGTTAAATAACGTACGGTTTTTCATGCATCATGCCATACTATCATACTATTTTACTAATTTCCAGTGGACGTCGAAAAAAATTTGCAGCATCCGACTATATATGAGACGTGTCTGCTTTCTTTAGACATCGACTTTCGGAACTCGAAAAAAAACACACTAAAACAATGAAATTTTCAATTTTGAGTGAAAAATGCTTGTGTGTTATTCTGACTGTCCTGATAAAGTGCCTATGAACTGTATTCTGTTTCCCAGTACGATCCAGCTGACATGTGACAGGAAGGCTCCAAGGAAGGCGACGCCCTCTGTTAAACGTTTGCTATTCATGTGGTGCGTTATGGAAGAGCAACTTTTTTATATTCTTGGTCTGTAAAGAACTATTGTTCTATGCCTTATTACAGTATTCGCGAAGACATTGTTAAGGAATTCAAGTTATTCTAGTGTTTTATTTGTTGTTCTTCAGAAATGTGCGAGCTACTTTTTGGGAAACCATTTGGCGTAGTTTTGGTCAGCAGAATTTTTGGTGCTCCTAGCCACTAGTTTATATTATTTGTATAATCTATATTTTATATCATCGTCCCGTACTGTTTGATGGCAGTGCATAGTGATACTACGAGATTGAACGTAGTAGTTTTTAGTCACTGAACCTATTAACAACGTAACAAAAATCAGATCGAGTACCCTCTACAAATATCAGATCGTGAATCTTCGTTGCCCGACTAATATCGCATTTATTACTGTGATAACTAATTTTATTTTATTTTGCCTTACTATGCTTCTTAGCTTTCACCATATTTAACAATGACTATCGTAATTTCACTTTGAATTGCACTCTTAGGTTTTGACACATAATACCGTACCTTTTTATATGTGGACGTGCAGTTCTGTCCAATATTGCGATTCCTAGAAGTTCTGTTTGTTTTAACTTTTTATTGAATTGATGGCAACTACTATAAATTATCAGCCTTTTCTTTTCTCAATAATAAAATTTAACATTTATTCTGACATAATTACAAAATTATATGGAACTCATTAATGAAATAATTAACTTTTCCTCTGCACAATCATTTAAGTCCCATTCGGTTTTGTGTAAAGTTCGTAAGCATACTGTGATGACGTCTCAGATGTCTTCGGGCTTGATATCGTCCAGGGGATGTCTTCGTTGGTGTCCTTCCTATTGTGATATATTCTAACAACGGACGAAGTTTTCCAATATTCCCGTAGTGTTCTAAATTATTCTACGCTTTCATATAACTCAGTAGATTTAACTAAATAACTTCGCGACCGTGACTTGGCCTACGTGTGCTTTGGATGAAACACCTACACGCGACTATCTCCAGCCCAGTCCGTAAAAAACCTGCCCATCCACAAACATATTCTATCATAATTCCCTTCCATACGGAGTATATTTTACTTTGATTTTCTAATTAAAATGCAGATCAAATTAATACCTTTGCACTCTTAACTTTTGCAATGCTAAATCGTCCCAATTAACTATAAGTTCCCACTCCCCTATCATTAAATTAGTAACCCAGTCTCAATCGAAATCATAATCGTACGTTTCAACTGCTGCATTTATCCTGGTCGGTCGCTGGCAAGAGAATGAATCTTTCAATTTCCCGCATACCCACAGCTTTCAACGCCATCTTTCTCAGTTCCTGTATATTATGTCCTCGGGGCCATGCTTTTGAAAAAATGAACAGCGTTTTTACGTCAAGAATGGAATACTTTATCTTATTGATCGGTTGTCCTAACAAGCTTCCTTGGCTCTAAGCGTCCTGAATGCATACAATCATATCGTAATTATCACGCTTGATGCCGTTTTTCGAGTACAAATACCACCGGGTATTCTGGCTTCTCACAATACATTCAAATCTGAGTAGAATGCTTGCTTAAGATTTTCATTTCGTTTTTCTATATACTTCCACGTAACAATGTAACTTGATGAATTGCGTAAATTGAGATATACATATACGATCGTTGACAAAGTTTTGAAGTCCTCATTATAATTGCTTCTCGCTGACGTCTGACTCGTGCCGCTCCTTGCTAGCTTCTATTGTTTCCCATCGAGCTCTAACACCTCCCTCACGTCTCTCCCCACTCCGTCTTTTGAAGAACTGCTCCGCCTTTTCCTTATTTCCACCAATGATCAGCGTAGCTACCAGTGAGCTCGTCTATCTTACTCGTAATTGGTAGAGTGAAATTAGGCCGAATTCGACATTGTTCGCTTCCTAACGTCTTCGTTGAAAGTCGCACGTGCGGGGGATCGAATGAGTCATTGAGTAGGCGATTTATTGCCTTGTCGCGCAGAAGCCGCTACGCCTCTCCAGCTGATTAGCTTTAATTGTAGCCAAGCATGGCAGACCGCAAGCCCAGTCCTACATCAGTACTCCTTTTCACGCCCATCACTTCAATTTCCAGTAGTTGTCTCCTTGTTCGGTTTTTGTTTGGCCTGATTGATTAGTCCTACCAAGCTACTCTTGTCGTCGCACGTCGAAGAGCCGAACGTCTTTGTCCCCAAGCCCTATTGTCCCAGCCACTTGCGCCTCAAAAAGACCCGTTGTTCCGATTTAATAAATTTTATTTTAATCGTGATTAATGCAACATTACACTATTCGAATGGGAAACCTAGAGAGGAGAAAGAAAAGCACTAGAGGATGAGCTAGGGGCTTAATTCACTCCTAGCAACATGGTAACTCAAATGCAGGAAAATGAAAACTAGTGGCGTACAACAACACATACATTCTGGAATTATTTCTAAATTAGCATTTTTGAAAATTTAAGCGAGTTCAACGAAAATGTGATCCGCACCATTCTTTTGAGAGTCCTTGCTTGTGTCCGTGAAAAAATTAAAGAACAAAATTTGGAGCGATTTTTTAGAAAATAATTTTTTTAGAAGCTACTTTTTTACAACAGACTTTCTCTGAGGCAAGTATCTTCAATTTTGTCGGTTTTAAATATTAACTTTCCTCAATTAAAAAACAACTGAAAAATAGCCGAAAATTTAACTAGCACAATATTTTTACCGTCCCTTATTATATACGAGGATACAATTTAAAGAAACAATTTTGGAGGTTTTTAAGAAAAAAATAAACATTTTTTAACTTGTCTATATTTCGGGCAAAATATCACGAAAATTACTCATGTTTTCGAAAAATTGAACATCAATTTATTTGATCTGTCCCTTAAGGCTCAAATTTCGTTGAGGGTTTCGTATTCGTTGTATCTTCAATATTATAATTTTAGGAAGACGCCCAGAAACAATTCCTCAATTCTCTTAAGTATTCTTTATTCTATCCGAGGACAAAGGCAAAAAATGGAGCGATTTTTGAGAAAATTTTGAAAATGTTTTTCATGCTTCATGTAAAGTACTTTCAAAAATCAAAATATCATGTTGAACACTCAAAGCCTTGAGGTCGTTTGGATCGATCGGAGAATATCAATTGTGTAGATAATCGGCTGAACAATTTAGGCGCTAGCGTTTACCACAGACGGACGGACAGAGACGTTTTGGCGTCAATCGATTTTTCGCTGGCAAGGACCCACAAAACATATACTCTGGTTCTTTTCTTAGAGGATTTTTTCTATATTTAACAACTGGATTTATCCACTTTTTCGTTACCAGGGCCCGACAATAAAGAGTTTTTCTGCCGAAAATTCGCTGTTTTGCGGTGCACGACTACAATACTTTCTCGTCTTACGAAGTTCCTTCGTAAGGGCGAGAAAGAAAAAGTGTATCCCGATTAGAAGAATTCGTAAACAGTATTATGACAAAACGGAGAAGACGGAAGAAACAAAAGAAGACAAATCTAATGCTATGTTTAGTAAATGATAAGTCACACGTCAGCTTTAAAAACAAGTTATTCATTCCTTTTCTGCAATACTGGCAGCCGTTTCCCGTGCGGCGAATCGCTTCTTCCTCGCTCTCCCCTGAGCTAGGGCTGCACACGGCACCATCTGTGCCCACTCCTGGGCCCGGTGTTGCCCCGTCTTGCTGCGTCGTCTCGCTGCGGCGCCAGACACGTGTGTGGCGGTCTCCAAAAGCCACGCGTTGTCGGTCGTCTGCGCCCTGGACCCCGGCGCCCCTGGGCAGCACGTTCTCACCGACGTCGCCATGGGCGGTCTGTTGGCTGCTGACTGACGGACTGACGGTATCTGAGTGAGCCTCGAATGGATTGTTTTTCGGCTGAACCGAAGGTTTGTGTACTTGTGTTGCAGTTCGCACGCATTTCCCATTTTACTGCTTTGTGTAAGTGGCTGATGTGGGGTCCTGTCGGACCTTAGTCAATAATCAAATCGGCTTTTGTGTGGCACTACGACCTCAGAATGCCAGCGGGGAGTGCTTGTCTTCTTTGTCTTATAGTGAGGAAATGTCGAGCTAATAGTTTTAGCGTTGCCGGAGCCTCGTTGGTTTGAAAGGCTTGATAAGGCTTCGTTAAACGAAAGCCGCATTGAGTGAAGGCCCCGACTGGACTCTGACTCAGCCTCTTAAGTAGGGGAGGCGAGTCTCCCCGTGTTGCTGACGGCGCGAGGCGTATCCCGTGTTGCTGACGGCGCGCGCCGGGTTAAAAAGTTGACCACATCAACAAAAGTTGACCTAACAAACTAGTGGGACCGGTGCAGCTAAGATCACACTGCGCGAAGTGATGCCTAACGTCGGTACCGCAAGGGGAGGAAGGCCTGAACCAGGGTGGCAGTTTTAGTGAGTAAACGTGTACAGTACCACACTACCACAAAGGTACATCGTGCCAATAAGCGGTTTCCGCGATTACAAAATAGAGATTTTTTGGTATTTTTTAGAGCTCGTGTTTTTTTTAACGAAACCATAAACGTCTCTCAAATGGTCTGGAGCTTGATAGTTTTCGTCCATTTCCTGCGCGCGTTGAAAATTATTAATATACTCGTAAATTTTAAATCATTTCTCGAAACTTCTTTTTTGACACGTAGTGCACGTCTTACTTAAAGTAAGAAAAGTGATGTTATGCTGCGATAAGCTTTGCTTGAAGCAATTTGAAGAGAAGAAGGCTCAAAGCGTTGGGCATTCTACTATTGATTTCAGTGGTTTGTTCTGTGTAATAAAAAAAGAGAGAAAAACAGTAGTTGAGCCTTCAAAAGTGTGAAGAACTGGCAAAAATATCGGGCTGGGTTTGGACATGGATCTAGGGCATTTAGATTCCGTAAACTGCATACATGCCCAATCAGCTACGACAGGAATGTGTCAGTTCTAAATCAGAAGAAAAATTCTAAAAACGTCATTATCGTTTTATTATTACTTTTTCTGAATGATAATCTGGTATATTTGTCTTTGATTGGAAGGCCGTCCAATTTCAAACATCCTCATGCTGGATATGCCAGATATCCATCTTCGTACTATTATGAAGATATTTTAAAATGTTTCAAAATTATAAAATTTAGGAAATTGTACTCTTTCATTTCTCTCACTTTTCTATTAACAATATTGTTTTATTTATTATTCCAGTGTAAACACATTTTCATTCAGTTTCTCTTCGTTCTTACAAATAAACATTTTTTATTTTTACTTCTCAAAACGGCGAATTTACAACTGAAAAACTCTTATAGCGCCCTAGTAAAGAAAAAGTGGATAAATCCAGTTGCTAACTAAAAAAAAAAACTCTAACCCGTGGTGTAGCCAGTATACATGTTTTGCGGATCCTTGATACTGAAAAATCGAATAACGGCAAAACGTATATCCGTCCATCTGTCCATCTGTCCATCCATCCATCCATCGATCCATCCATCCATCGATCCATCCATCCATCGATCCATCGATCCATCCATCCATCCATCCATCCATCCATCCATCCATCCATCCATCCATCCACCCATCCATCCACCATTCATCCATTCATCCATTCATCCATCCATCCATCCATCCATCCACCATTCATCCATCCATCCATCCATCTATCCATCCATCCATGCATCCATCCATCCATCCATCCATCCACCATTCATCCATCCATCCATCCATCCATCCATCCACCATTCATCCATCCATCCATCCATCTATCCATCCATCCATCCATCCATTCGTCCGTCCGTCCGTCCGTCCGTCCGTCCGTCCGTCTGTGAACAACGCTAGTGGATAAACCATTTCAGTCGATTTCCTCCAAAATTGATATTCCCAATCTTGCTGCTGTCGCGGCCCCTTGAATTTGAAACCTACATTTTAATTTTGGGGAGTACTTTACATGAAGCCTCTTGGACATTTTCAAAATTTAAGAAAATGGATCCATCGTTATTAAATTTTGTTGTTAGTGTAAATAATGTTGAAAAGAATTGTCTCACGTTCGTTGAACTCCCTATTTTTCTAAAATTGCGAAATTCCAAAAACTTTTCGGCGTCTTCCTACAATTACAATTATGAGGACAAGTGATTTTCCCCTTAATGAAATCTAAAGATATCTTTCGAAATAAAGTCATGTACAATTTTTCGAAAATATGAGTACTGTTCGCGTAATTTGGCGTGAAAATGCTGGCGAGAAAGTACGTGCTGTTTTTTCAGCACTAACGTGCTATAATTCGTTGTTTTTTATTATTGTAAAAATTAAAAAAAAGCCTCATTTTCTCAAGTAATAATTCCAAATAACATCCCTGCGTGAAATGCTTATAAAATATTGTATAAAACGTGTAGTCTAAACTGACCTCTAACAGAATGCACGTAAGTTATTGAGAAACAGAGTTCAATCATCTACTGATTTTTTTAAAAATATTAGTACCATTCCCGTAATTACTTTGTCACACCCTACTACGTACTATAGTTATGTAATATTGTTGCGATAAACGGCGATTATTTGACATAAAAACTGTTTCGTGTGTATCTAGTGCCAAAAAAAGTGGGTAATTCTTCCTCCTATGTGTAGTATATTACTTCCACTAATACGTTGTGTAGTAAAAGTTCACATTTTGCGAATTCTTGATATCGAAAAATTGCTTAGTGGCAAACCGTCTGTCTGCCTAGGATTTTCACCAAATGTAGTAATATTCCTCAATCTTTGTGACTTACGTCACAGCCTCTTGAATTTGAAACGAATATTTTTATTTTTGAGGGCACTTTATATCAAGTGAAAAGGAGAGTTTCAACATTTTCTTAAGAATCGCTGCAGATATTTTCTTTAGTTATTTTTCGAAAAGAGCTTAGTACGCTTATAAAAACGGCGCTGGTAGAATTTTGTTGGTATATCTTTATTTTCGAAACTTGGAAAAGTTTAAAATTATTTTGGCTTCTTCAACCGAAATTTGGATCTCAAAATTAGATTTTTGAATAATCTCACGTAATTTTGTTCCAAATATAAGTAGTTTTTGCGTAGTTTGAGTGAAGAAACAAGTTCTGAAAAGATTTTCTCAAGTGTGCAAACTTGTTCTTAATTGTGTTACTCAAACCCCTCTGATTGACATTAAAACGTTCGAATTTTCGAAAATTGCAAATTATTAACTTTCGAAAACTTCTAAAATTCCTATGATGATTGTTTCTGTAATTGCTTACTAAACCTAATTTCAGCGAGTTAGAATTCCAATGTGGGTATTTTTCTTTAAACTTTTTGTAAGTAAAGATAATTTTGAATTTTAAAAGAAAATTAATTTTGACATATATTTTGAATCCCACGTGCTTTGTTTGATTAGGGATTTTTCGAATTATGGGTGAACTATTAATAGGATAAAAGTTGCAATATTACATTACTTAACTGTTACCAATACTACGAGAAAGTATGTAATATTTTAACAACACTAGTCAGTCTGAAAACACATTTTTAGACACTGAGGCTCACCATTGTTAATTTTAATTTCATTTTCGTGAATTTACTATAAAGAAATATCACAATATTACTTAATGTAAGAGTATTATTTTTCTAACTTTCTAACATATATCTTTTGAAAATAATTAAGGTTTTCAATTTAAACATCCGATCGTTATATATTATATCTAATTTGCAGTAGCAATAATTAAGTATTTAATTTCATTAAACTTTTCATATCTATAAGTTTAGAAATATGGCCTTCCGTGTGCAGAAAGTAACATGTCACTAGTTCATGCACAGTCATGTTTCGATTGTTTGCGACGATCGGTTTCGAATGTGGTAGAGGTTTGCGCCTTCGTCTCTGTTAAATTCTAGTCGTTCCCTACCTCTAAGAATGCTCTAATGGCAATAAGAAGCCGAATTGGTAGGGTTAATAATACTCCACGCACAGTAGCTTGGACCTTGTACGGCTGCCCTCGAAGAGACTGCTATTTTCATCTGTCAGGGAGACTTTATTTTTAAAAGTAGCATCTTGTACAATGCTTCGAAATAAAATCGTATGGATCACTTTGTACTCACAATGAAGTAAAAAAAAACAGTCTTTACAAACATTGCAGTAACGTACTGTATATTGTATATTCATTGTATTTTAATAATATAAACCAGAGGAGCTAAAACAGCACATACTTTCTCGCCTTTAGTAATTTTTAGTAATTAAATTGAATTAATGCTCTCTTTTACGTGGCGAGGCTCTTCCGTCTAACCACGCAAATTTCGATACGCTCCTTTCACCAACTACCGGTGAAAGGAGGTATCGCTCGCGCGACGAAACAGGCTATTTGAATTTAGCTCAGAAGCTTCATTTAGGCTTGAGGATGTTTTACATGCAGTAAAGCTGCTAACATGGCAGCCGGCTTTACTTCCCCTCCGAAGGAAGGAGTTCGAAGGATTTTTTCGCCCTTTCGCAACTTCGATAGAGTTTGAACCCGCGAACTTTGGTTTAACAGTCCAATACGCTAATCGTTACAACATCGCCGCCGCAAAAGTAATAGGTATGTAATACTTTTTATACTATTTTTTAAATAAATTATAAAAATGAATAAATGTTTAAACATTTAAAATATTAGACATTCCTTTTCCTTTACATGAAGCACCCTGGGACATTGTTAAAACAAAAACAATTGCTCCAACGTTTTGGATTAAATTTTATTGTTCGATAGTATGAAGGATATTTATGTGAATGGCGCAGGTCTCACTTTTGTTAAAACCCCTGAGTTTTCGAATTTTTTCAAACCTTCAAAAAGAATTTTACATTCTAATTTCTATCTAGCAAAATTTATATTTTTATTATATCAATCAAATTTTAGCTAATATCAAAGGTAAGATTTTCTAGGAGTGGAAATCTTTCCATTGCTCACAATACACTGAGGGAAGTGCAAGAACAATTGTTTAAAATTTGTCGTTCGATTTGAATGAAGCGCCGTACACGCACGGTGTTGCCGACTTGCGCGTTTCCGTCCCGATCCTCTAAAACCGCGCGAACGCCTGCCTTGGGGATAATGGCTTGTTATTTTGCAGAGTTTTTAAGTTTACAATTTTTCAACATTTAAGAATTAATTCCAGAAAGTATGTATGGTATTATTGGCATGGTATTAAAATACTGTAAATATATAACAGTTTTGTATTATATACTGTTTATTACAACTATACGTTGTCAATTACACTAAATTAGTAATTGACAGTCATACAAATTTCTGAACAATAAATATTGTAATATATTCTAACCACATGTATAAACATTTTCAAATATAAAATGATATCAAAAATGTGTGTAACACAAAGAAATGGAATTTCCTTCAAATCGACTGATTTTTCAAACAAATCATCAGACAATAAACACCGAGTTGGCGAATATATAAAACCAGTAAAGGAAAACAGTCATTCAAGTGACGTGGATGCACATGTGAATTATTTAAAATGCGCATTTCATATACAAGTATTTAAATACTACCCAACCCTACTCATTACAAATCGTACAACATTTGGTGCAAAAATTAAATAATTTCAAGCAAATATCAACACAAATTTGGCAATTATAACTGATTTCAATGCAGGTAAATTATGTCCCAACGATAGGACGCAACTCACAAAAATTAGTTTCCGAGTCATTGCTGTCGAGTCATTGTAGTATTCCAATCTGAAATTCCCTGAAAGCGAGCAGTATTTCGAATAAGTTTTAAATAATTTCTAAAAGATGAATGTGGGAATGTATAACAAAAGTCGAATGTGAGAAACGATCAAAGATATATGAAATATACAAATACTTTGAAATACATTGAAATATACATCAATACATTGATAATACAAATTGTAGAATTAAGTAAAGTGAAATTGCGAGAAAGCAAAAATATAATTAATATTGGCATTTCCATATGGATATCAAAATTAAAATTAAATTAATTATTTTTCGTAGCATTCATTCAATTTTTCTCATGGCCCATAGTTAATGTGAAACCTGTATAAATTTCATTAATATCAACCAGAAAATACGCAAAACTACTAGTTTTTTCAAAAAATTGCACGTGACATTTTTTAAAGAGCTAACTTAGTACAATAGAGATTGTCTGAAGCAAAAATCTCGATCTTTAATTTTGTAGTTTGAATATTATATTGCAATTTTCGTAAAAAAAATCAAGCAATACCCGAAAATGAGACTAGCGCTACATTTCTTACCGTTCCTTATTACATAAGTGGAGAAAATTTAAAGAAAAAACATTGGAACGAATTTTGAGAATTTTTTTAAAATTTCAATCGCAAAATACGCACAAACACTTCTCGTTTTTTTCAAAAAATTATACATGACCTTTTTTGAAGAGCTACGTTTTGAAGAGCTACGTATAACAGACTATGTCTGAGACAAAAATCTCTATATCCAATGTTGAACGTTATTTTACGACTTGTTTTGTAATTATAAATATCAGTATAGCATGAAAATATGTTCCCACTGTTAAGTAAAACACTTTTAACAAATATTACAGATTCGTAAACATTTAGGCAAGGCAGTGGTAAGATTCCAAGCTCAATGAAGAGAGACTTGCAGGGATCACTGTGATGGTTTTGTTCATTATTCGAATATTTTTCTTTTGCAATCTAAAGGACTGAGTACTATATGAGTTTCCCCAGAATATTATGCCATACCTCAGGCAGGAATGTACGTTTGCAAAATACACACAACGAGCTACATGAAGGCTGACAGAATTTGAAAGAATTCTGAATGCGTAACATAATGAATTTAATTTAGAGTTTACTATTGTTATATGTACATTACATTTGAGGTTTATCTGAATTGAGATATCTAGAAATTTTGTTACATGAACATCTGCTAATTGCATATTGTTCATTTTCAGTGGAGCATGCGTTTGCTGATTTAAAAGGCAAAAATGCATTGAAACTTTTTTTTCGTTCGTTAACTATTAATTAGTTATTACAAAACCAATTTGAAACTATTTAAAATCGTACTATTTATTTATTTTTTTTTGCAATGAACATTCGTGTCATTGTCAACCAGAACCGTTCTTTCATTTTTAATAGATGAGGGCGTATCGTTTACGTATAACAGAAAGAGGATAGGACCTAAAATTGAGCCTTGCAGTACCCCATATTCAATTGGTAAAGAATTGGAAAGATAAATAAATAATGCCCTTTCGTGTCAGTACGGTATTTTTACTCTTTGAGATCGATGTTTAAGATACGAAGTTATCCAATCTAGGGTGACACCACGAATTTCATAAGAAGGTAATTTTAAGAGCAAGATGTTATGGTCAGTAACGTCAAAAGCTTTCGCAAGATCTAAAAATATTCCAACGGGTGCTTCATTTTGGTCCATTGATGAAGCAACACCTTTAAGAGAAGAACAAACATAGCAGTTTCCGTAATTTTGATTTTCTAAACCCGTGTTGTTAGTTTAAAAAGTCTCCTCTCGTTTTTACTGAGAAACGGTTCTATTCGCATGTAGAAAAGCTTTTCTAATATGTTTGAAAAACCTGACAAATGGAAATTGGTCGGTAATTTTGAGTTTCATTTTTGTTCCCTTTTTTAAAAAGTGGCATAATTTTTGCTGTTTTGAAAATATCTGGAAATATTCCTGTGCATAAAGAAGCATTGAAAATGTGAGTTAACGGATGTATAAAGACAGGTACATACGTTTCCAATAAACAATCCGAAAATTCATCTAAACCAGATGAATATTGACTTTTTAGTTTACTGACTATTCGTAAGATTTCGTTATCAGTTTCGGAAATAAACATCTTGTCGAACATTTTTGGGGGAAGCTAATGATGTTGAGTTTTGCGGTTATAGTCCCTTCGTGAGTTCAGACGCAATTCTAGAAAAGTGTTGGTTGAAGAGATTTGCCACTTTCTCCGGATTACTGGCTTCTCTTTCATTATTCTTTAGAAACAACATTCTCTACTAAGTAACGAGATGATGTGGTCGTATTTTTTGTCTGCTTGTTCCACATTGCATTAGTTCTGTTACTAGGATTCAAAATATCCTGATTATTTTTCATAATTATTCATTATTATTTCCATTATTATGATTCCGCGGGACATTTTTTCTCATCCGATAAACAAAGGCAAGGGCACTCGACCAAGAGGGAAGCGAAGACTCCTGAAGGCGGGCAGGCTTCCACGAAACTCGACCGGCAGCGGTCAAAACGCGTTCGAGTGCGTTCCAAAATCCGCAGGTAATAAGGCGCTGTGAATCCGCTGCCGTGACGCTCGCCTGCCTCGCATGTCTGAACGGGCATATAAGGCAACACGTGACGCGAAATTTCCACTGCTGCCGTTCTGCATAAGCTGCGGGTCTTCCGCGCCGGTCTGTGGGAACCTTTACAGAAACATTAATGGCGAATTCTGCGATAAATCGCGTATACCCGTGTTATACCTAAATAGAGGTGTATAAGAAATGTTTCATAAGTATGATAATGCTCCAAAACGTTATTGAGATTATGATTGTCTTTAAAGCAGATACTAAAAATAACACTGTTTTGCTATGAGGAGCCAGTCAGCATCTGTAAGTTTCTTCGTTACAAAGTACGTTGAGGGGGAGTAGTTAATGCTGTTCATTGGCACTGCATGCCAACCGTGATGACCTTGATCTCCTAATATTTCAAGAGAGGGGGAAGAGGGGAAGGGGCGCTGCTGGACGGTCGATACGCACCGCAAAATATTGCGGTGAACTGTCTTTCGCTGATCATTTGTAAGTTTCACTTCTCTCCGTCTTTTGTGAAAATGGCGGGTGCTAATGATTCAGAAGCTAGTGGTTCGTGTGATTGCGTTATAGAACAGTTATTAAGGATAGAATTTCATAGTATTGGGTTTTCAGAGAAGCTCAAAATTAAAGACAGTGGGAGGCACACCAGAACTTTCGGGATTGACTGCAGAATGTCAAGCCTGGAAGCGAGAGCGCAGAAAACACGTCTGTACTTCTAATTATTTTAGACACAAATGGTTAACAGGTTGTTCTAAATTGAACAAACTTTTTTTGCTGACCATGTCTTCTTTTTAGCAGTGATAACTGTAGTAACGTTCGGTCAAAAGAATTTGACAATATAGTTTCCTTTGCTAGTTTTTTAGGCAAGAATGACAAGACAAGAAATCATATGTTTTGTGCATTAATACTGTGTAATTTCGGTAATATCCCAGTAGACTTGCAACTAAATGCTCAGAAGGCTTTACAAATTTTAAAACAATGAAATGGTAAAGAAGAACAGATACATTAATTTTCACTGCCACTTAGAATAGCCAAATTAAGCTTTTAGGAGGCTCAATGAATCAATCAAAAACAGAGTTTTTAGGAAACTACATGGCAACATTAGATTTACTCAACACATGAAAACTCCCCAAATGATTATTTGAAATATGCAACAGTTTTAAGGGGTATTTTATCTGCTATCCAGAACAATTTAATCTAAGATGTAAAGGTTGTTGCGGTACATACAATTAAAAAGGAACTTGCCTCTGACAATTTTGTGGCCATTCTTCTAGACGAGTGTTTAGGCATAATTAATAAATCATAGCTATCTACCGTTTTGCATTATGTGGACAAGTTCGAAGTTCAGCAATGGTTCATGGGCTTTACAGACGTCGGCGTTGATAGATCGGTCGATGCGCTGTATAACCATGTTGTCACAACCTGAATGATTTAAATATAGTTGAGGCACCTGTTTCTCAGACTTGTTCTTCTTATGATGGTGCGGCCGTAATATGTGGCCTTCAGACGGTCTTTAGGCTAATGTGAAACAGGCAGTATTTGTGCATTGTTAGTGTCACATTCTGAATTTAGAATTGCAGCAGGCAGCAATGTAAATTGACAAGTGTAGAAGTTCTAAATTCTGTCCAGACTTTCTAGTTTCTTTTCACAATAAACGAAGAGAACTGAAAATTTACGATATTTTATGAACAGAAAGATACCCTCATCAGCACCCACCCGCTGGAATTTCAACTTCGGACTCATACCTGTACTAAATCAACGGGAAAATTTAAAATTATTCTTTGGGAGAGGTAGGGAAGTTCATCTGGGTTTCATTGATCTGCAGGCGTATGACAATGTACCGGTTGCTAGAGTATGGGAAGAAATGGATGGACTTCAAATCAGTGAAAACTTAATTGGAGCCACACTGAATCTATATAAGAATAACACCTCTCAGATTGAGATCTACAGCAGGCTCTCGGATCCATTCCCAGTCAGTAAAGGTCTTCGTCAGGGTTGTTGTCTTTCCCCAACACTGTTTAAAATATATCTGCATCAAATTTTACAAGAAGAAAAGGGAGAAACAATGCAGAGTAATGGGAATGACGATCGAGAATAAATTGTTTACGTTATATTTGGCCGATGACCAGGTAGTAATTGCACAAGATGCTGACGATTTGAGTTTCATGATCGGTAAACTCAGTGAACACTTTTTAAACGCAGGGCTTAATATTAAATAGGACAAATCTGAATACCTGGCAGTTTGTAAAAATGAAATAGAAGATCTTCTTGTGGAAAATGGAGGAAAAATGACACTGGTAAACAAATATAAATACCTTGGTGTACTTTTTAACAATAAGTGAAATAGCCATGACGAAATTGAGAGACGAATAAGCTTGGGGAGAAGCGTGACACGAAGTATAAACTCTGTCTTATGGAACAAAACAATCACTAACACTACTAAAAGATGTCTTTACTCCTCGCTAGTTAAGAGTGTTACAACATACGGTTCAGAAGTTTGGGAGATTGATAAAAGAACAAAAGGGAGGCTACCAGCCCTTGAAATGGACTTCTGGTGTAGAAGTTGCTGTTATAGCATACGTGACAGAATCAGGAACGACGACATAAGAAAGAAAATGGATGTAAAGAAATCTATCCTTGACGAAATAGAGGACAGAATTCGTCTGGTACGGTTATGTTATGCGAATGACAGACGAAAAATGGCCAAAACGAGTCCTGAAATGGGTGCCGACAGAGAAAGAGAGAAGAGAGGAAGACCCAGAATTGCATGGCAACAGGGAGTGCAAGAGGCTATGACGGCAAGAGAAATGCAAAATGATCTATGGTCCAATAGAGAGGCATGGAAACTGAGAGCGGAGAAACGGCGACAGGTGTAGAGCAACTCCGTACTATATTAGTGTATATATATATAT
>BOPP01000176.1:1650427-1670521 GCA_017312745.1 Gryllus bimaculatus | reverse complement strand
TTGGAAGCGTCGGGGTGATCTGATTTGTTTTGGAAAGCGGGCGGAGCGAGGACCTTGATCTTGTGGAACTCAGCGGGGAGACGCGCCTCCACTTCTTGGGATAGACGGATAGAAGTGCTGTGTACTTGTTGCCTTCGGAGCACGGGGGTTTCAGCTGCCTGGTCGCCCCGATACCGTGCGCAGCACCAAATCCGCTTTTTTTTTTTGGCGTGGAAACGCAATGCGGCACGACCGACCGTCCGCGTGGACGCGAAGCCGAACTATGGGACGGGAGGCACCACATGTGAGTGGCTGACCCTGCAAGAGCAAAAGTGAGTACGAGCGGGGGCGTGAGGAGACACGACCATACGAAGCGACACGCAATCGCCCGGGCGCGACTCGTAGCCCGCCTGCCCGCGCCCGCCGACGGCGGAGGCGCCGTCCGTGTCGCGAACCGCGGCTGGCCTAATGCGGTGACTGGTGGGCGGGCCCGAGCGGTCGCGCGAGCAAAGGAACTGGGGGCAAGGCACCGACCCGTGTGGCTACCGCGCCTCCAGACTCTGCTGGACGCTGGAGATGGCGCGACCGGCCGGCCTTGGTAGAGCTGGGCTCACGACCGAGCCTGGGGGGGCGAAAAACCAAGGAGCTGATACTATGAACTCTGTCAATGGCCGGCCTTTTATAAGTTAAAGATTGTGTTTGAAGGTTAATGTGCAAGTTTTGTTTCTGGCATTGGGCTTCACGGCCCATTGAAATCAAAGTATTGGATTAAAGTAATAGTTTAAGAAAATGCTCGCTTTGCTGATCCAGTAGTAGGCTAATCACGACCATGTTCCCTCTAGAGGAGTCTGCCGCATGAAGCGCCGGGGCAGAAGCTAAATTCGCCGAAGCAGGTAATCGGGGAGTCGGTGCTTAACAGTATGTTAATGGAACTTTATCGTACGAAAAGAGAGCTTGTTGCTCACTTCTGGAAGCTATAGCACAAAGAAATTGGAGTGAGGGTGGATAGGGTTGACTGATATTAATAGATTTTGCCAAGAGTGATAATTCTTAATGCTAGAAATTTTTTAGTACCGATCAGAAAGAAAATAGGAGAATTGGAAAATGCACATGAAATTATCAATTGAAGAGGAATGGCCTGGAAGAAAACTTCAGCAATTTTGTTTATGGCGGATTCGCAGGGAAAGAGAAACGGTGAGACAAAAAATTAGGCTGATGTAAGTATCATGTAGGTGTCACGCAGATGTTAGGAGATTTCGACACGATATGACGGGATCCTCACAGATCGTTGTGCAGCAAAGTTACCATCTAGAAAGTTATCGAGAGTGAAAAGAATCAAATTCTTCACTTTTGAACAGGCTATTGAAGAGAAAGAGGAGGGAATAGACTTACGAGAAAGGCGAGTAAAAGATTGCGCTGCTTGTGCCATCTATTGGATGGTATAATAGGTTATCCGGCTGAAATGCAAATTCATGCGATTAGCCGATATAACCCATCATTCGAGTAATGCGGGTATACACTGAATGCAAATTTAGAGATTAGCAAGTAGAAGGACTTTGTTCTGTACATGTGTTACACAATATATTTATGTATTAGAACAGGCTGCAATCCGGACTTGTTACGAGCTATCCAGTAATCATCTTTCAAAGATAAACATGAATGGAGGAGCAATAAAGTTAGCGAATCTAGCTGTAAATTATGGTAGCTATGTAAATCGCTAGTATGAATTAACATCATAAAAGTTATTTTTTAGTACTTTATTTTCAAAAGTATATTTCGATAATAAAGTCTTAGCAATATGTCGGCCTGAAGCTATGGCACATAGAGCTGTGTGCAGACCTTTACGGCTTTTATCTACGCCCATGGCAGTTTTCTTTATATGTAATTATATAATTAGGCTGAAAAAGAGATTTACTGCAATACATACTAAGACATTAGGAAGCTAGAAATAACATCAAGTCTTATATAAACTAATGGCGTGCTTACAAGTCGCAGTACTTTTTCGGCATGTTCTAAAAGAAATTAGCAATTTTTCGATTTGTTTATAAACCAGTATTTTTCCAATTTTGTAAATTATCGTCAATTTTTGTGAAATTTTTAACTGTTAAAAGTTTTCTCGATTCTAGAAAATACTGATGGAAATCTACGCAAATAAAACTATTACAAATTTTTATAAAAGTACTTTCATACATATGAAAGGAGAAAATTTCAAGAAAAACACATATGGAGCCTTCTTTTCAGAAAAAAAAAACATTGTGTAATAAAAAATAGAAATTGCCTATAGTTTTAGCGCCTCAAAGTTAGCAATAGGAAAATCTAGCTCATACACTTTCGAAAGATTGTAGACTGACATTACTGGGTAAGATCTGTTTTTTACAAAACACATTGTCATTACGAAAAATAGTTTGTTATCTTCAATGTTGGGTAATTGTAGAGAAGACACGCGGAAGAAAATCTGACCTTTTTATAATTTTTTGAAAATGTAGGGATTTCATGAAACTAAGACTGCGTATGCCATTCTCTTAAGGCGTTCTTACACTATCCGGGTGGCAAAGTTGAAACAAAAAAGTATAGAGCTATTTTTGTAGAAAAATAAAATATCGCTTCAAAAAATTCAAATAGTCCGGTTTTTAAACTCTTTCTTCCCCCAAAAATAAAGTCTTCCTAATAATTTTTCAGTAAGAGTAAACAATCATCAATTAAGTCTGAAAATAATCATAATAAAATAGATAATGAATTCAATAATAATAATAATAATAATAATAATAATGTATAGGCTTAACGTTTTCCCTCCCGTGGCTCACTTCTCTTCACATGCTTTACATCGCCCAACGGAATTCAATTGCACGTTTGCTGACGATTCAGTCATATTCCCACCGCGGAAGCTATCTAACAGACATTAAAATTATAATTTAATTATACATGGCATACAAATCGAGAAAGCTCGGCATGCAAATCCTAAAAATTCTACTGGATCCTCTAATACTGCAGGACAAAACACATTCAGTTCACACACGCGTAGCACGCCTCCCTTCCTCCTTATTTTAAACAAAATCCAATTATGTTTCGACCGCCTACGCAAACAGCCACTAAATGTGCGTGTGCTAAAATTAATATTACCTTTCTTTTTGGAGTGCTCGTATAGTGGTTAATTGGTATAGAAGACAGTTTGTCGAAGCAGAACAAATATGCTGAGGAGAGCTTAAACTTTTGCAGTCGACATTTAATCGTTTAATGACATCTGGCAAGGTTTGTTGTAAAATAAAGTACTTGTATTATTATGAGCAATTTTTATGTGAGTGAACTATTGATTGATTGTCGCCTGATGAATATGATTACTACGGTCCGAGAGTAGTAGTTATAGATATCAGCGTTTGCAGAAAATTAGTATTCCCGCGTAAGTAAAACATTTAAAGAAGAAATTATTAAAGGATTTAATATAGCCAGGGACAAGCGTATAGGCTAAGAGAGATTAATAGAGGCTTACAAAAATCACAGTGGGGGATTGTGATTATCATTCGTACAGCATTCTTGTTTTGTAATGTAAAAAGTCTGGGAGCTCTAATGATGTACTTTCCCAGCACCATTATGACATACGCAAGTATATTCAAGCGGGAATGAAGACATTCCTACATAACACACACGAGCAAGTATGGAAGCTGCTGCAAATTTGAAAGAATTCTTGTAAATGTGTAACATAAGAAAGCCTGAATTTAGTGTTTCAATTCATTTAAAGCTGGACGTTGTCATTTCAAGTTTGACTGAATTGGAAAGACCTAAAACTTTTGTTTACCGCTTAACACCATACGTGGACATGCCGTTACATTTTCAAATGGAGTACAGAGCTGTTTATTTGAAATACGAAAACTGCGGTTGAACCGCTGTTTTCTTTTCATTTATATTAATTTGGTAATTACCGAAACCAATTAAAAATGAATCTGATACTGTACTATTTACCGCGTTTCTATTTGGCAAAGAATAGTTCGTATTCAATCCGAAAGAGAACTGTTTCGCGTTTTCTAAATCCTCGGAGGCTTATGCGTTTACGTACAGATAGGAAAGAGAATAGAACGTAAATCGATTCCCTTGCGGGACAATTGGGCAAAGAATCAGAAAGGTGTGTACATATGTTGCCATTATTCCAGTAAAGGTATTTCTTGGACTCTTTGAGGTCGTTGTTTTAAGGTATGAAACTGAGACCAAAACTAGAGCAATACACGATTCCTTTACGAAGGAAAAATTCTTGGAAAGTAAGAATGTTATGGATCAATGACGGCAATACAGTCTTTTGTACGTTAAAAACATTCCAAATCAGGTTGCATCGTTTTGATCCATGCATGAGGCGACATCTTTAAGAAAACAATGTGAAAACGCGTCGTGTTCTACTAAGACACGGTACATCTTGACGCTGCTTTTTTTTTTTTTTTTTTGAAAAACCGGCTATATCTTAGCTGCTTTAAAAAATATATGGAAAAATCCTTGGCATAAGGATAAATTAAATATGTGAGTTAACGGGTGTATGATGGCGGGCGCGCAACCTTAAGAAATCAATCCGGAAATTTCATTCTAACAGCCGAATATTTATTTTAGTCCACCGATTATTTTGAGAATCCATTGGGAAGAAGTTTCGGAAACGAACATCGTGGCTAAATATTTTCGTCAATAGTTTCACATTCTATCGTTATCGTACAAAACAAGCGTTCTTTACGAGGTTCTAGAATGAGTTTCAAAATATTCTGGTCATGTTTCATGATCTTTTAGCCTGCCCTTCTGACTTTTCGTAACAATGAAATTTGTATTTTTAAGTAGAGGAGGATGTTGAATATACGTAATTGATGCTTAGAAATGATGAAAGAAAGAATTCGCTTTTTACCCAAATGTCCCATCCCTGTGTTATCCAAGAATTGCTTTTTCCGAGAAATAATTTAATTTTCTTTTTTTTGACAGGAAAGCGTTAAAATGAAATGGATAGCGTTGAAAAAAAAGAAATACAATTTATCGGTTTGCAATTGTTAACGGAACGAACTGCTTGTGATTTAACATCGAGTGTTTATCGATGAAATTCGCGGCATCTAGCACGGCCCAGAGCCGTTGAAACCAAGGCGGTACCTGAACTTACGCCGCCCTGTCATCCCTGTTAATTGAGAGACTTGGGTCGTTTAATGACTTGGCCGCGCCGCTCCGTTGGAAGGGGAGATCTTTGTCGCATCGGGTGCCGTCCTCGCGAGCACTTAGGAACGGGCCTTCCCTCCAACCGCTACAGCATGTGGCAAGGAGGCAATCAAACCACTGAAGAAAGGTTTACGACCTAGACGAATTTTGGCGGCGTACGGCAACCCGAAGATCGAGGTCACAACGACATTTTCGCCGGACAGCGGAGGGATTACGCCTGAGCGCTATAACAATGGGAAAATATTGCGTTCTGTTGCGTGGATCGTCGGAGTCATTGGGTCAAGACGCACTCGCACGTGAGCTGCACTCGTACGTCAATGCCAGTCATCGGTGCGCAGTTGCACTCCAGTCACGTGCCATAGGGCCGGCTTAAGCCTGCGCTACGGTAGTGGGTCGTCCGCGATTGCTTGATTCGGGAATTAGATGAATTCGAATCTAATCCAATCAACCGACGCGAATCTTGGTGCCTGCCGGTCGGGGCTTCTATCTGGTCCAGCGGTGAACAAGGGAGGCCGAGCGAGGCGACACTGGAGTGCGCGGCCGTATGTTGCTGCAGCTGTCCGGGGACCCGCCCCGAAGACGACCGGACAAACAAACAACAACAACAACAACTATGGTAATCACTAGCCTTACTCCGCGCGAAAATAGGTAGCACAATAATGGAGAAAGCTGAGAGAAAGAATGCCATCCAGCATCGGCATTTATGGGACCTAACCAGTAATTTAGTTTGTGTCGAGTCAACCATCAAAATGAAAGAAGGTCCATGTTTTCAAATTTGTAAATAATTTAATTGTAATATTATCTCGCATCCATGCTCCAATCGCTTCAGATATTAAATATGTTTGTTTGTAAATTTAATATGAGTGTATTATTGAAAACCGACATCCCCCGCTTCCAAATCACCAGAGCTGGTATGGATTATAGTATCAAACAGTTTATTAAACAGCGTCCCAGTGATTTTTGCGGCAAGTATTGTTGAAAAATTATTTTACTTTTAGTAAAACAATCTACACTTGCGTGTATTAATAAATGCGGTGTCAGTGTTCGCACTCTTATACGGGGTAAGAATTGGTGCATCGTGATCACTGTATCCTAAATCTTTTGATTCAATTTCATTTCAAGTAGCGGTTTTGTTTAATTATTATTTGATCGATGCCTTCTTTGAATTATACTGTCAGTACATTTATTGTAATATCCTGACGTGAAAGAATCAATAAAGTTTAGAAACTGCCTCTTTCTCGCAACATTCGATCAAAATGTTTAAAATCTCCGCATACAACAATGGATTCAAAAGAGCGATTGCTGACTTTGTTTAGTGTTATCTCCCGTTTTTAAGTATATAATATAATCTACTGCTCTCTTTTTGTATGCTTGTAGATCAAAGTAATATAATTTTAAGCGTAGGAAGATGTACTACAGATATTTCAACAATCATTTCACGGAATACACATTTAATTCCCGTCAGAGATAGAAATCGATATTATTTCTACGTAAATGCAAGAAACCCCGAAATGCAGGACCTTCATGCGATTTTCTTTACTCTACAATAATAGCCTGCGAGTAAATGTTTGGCAATTTGGATATGGGGAAGTTTCAATATGAAATACGAACGGCAAAGTTCTGTAAAGCAGAGGAACATTGCCTTTAATTAAAGTGGCTCCTTCAGAGCTGGAACATTGTTTTATTTGAAAAACCTTGAACATTATGTGGCAGTAATGTAATCATATTTTGCAAGTACCTACAACAGAAGTGTTTCCATTGCATCTGACTGTAGTTGCTCCACTTTTTACCTTGAGGTGCGTATCAAAGGTTGTAGATGTGTCCCAGGCAGGTTGTGAAGGAATTTGGGGGCAGTAAGGTGTAGATGAATGGTAGTGGGAATGAAATAAACGGGAGTAAATCAGAGGAGGAGATATGAAGGTTCGAAATTAGAGTGGGGGTGGAGAACGCAAGGACGGTCAAAGGATGGATTTTTGGCAGAGACTGCGTAGAACTGGAGTTTGATGATGGTTTTTTGCAAACTTATTGGCGACTGATGTTTTCGCACCAAGGTTCATGTGGAGACCATGGCCGGTGCCCGGGTGAAGTGTTTTCTGAAAGGAAAATTAATTTCAAAAATGATCAATGTTCTCTCAGTCTATTTTGTAATTGGTTGAATCTGCGTGCTTTAATCTTGGTGAAATAGTGTTGGTCTGTTGGACGCAGAAGGTCAAAGTAAGAGGTCAAACAATGCTAGTATTTTTTGGGAGGCCTAGTTAATAATTGCTTACATGTTTGTTCAACGTGCGTGTAATGTCACCGCTCCAATTAAATGTCATTCAAGCTCCTATGATTAATGATTGGTTTAGTCTGATTGGCCACAGTGGTCTTTCGTGTCGGGTGTCCAACTGCAGTCCATGACCGCGAACCTCCCGTTACGTTTAAAAATAGATGGACTGATAGTTTGAGTGTAAACTTTTCTACCTGAGAATGAGGAAGATGAACTGCCATGGCTGTCAGCTAAAATACGTACTTGGTACTTACGCTCAGTAAAGGAAATGTCTTTGTTTCAGTGGGCTAGATGCGCTGTCATTATGTGTTTTGGTTTTGACGTAACTTCCTGCCTGTTTGTGCGTTGCCTTTAGTGCATGTATGTATTTGTCGATGGTAGAGAAGGGTTGTGAGGATCAGGAAGGAGGAGACAAATCGTTTCAGAATTTTAAAAACAGCTATAATATTGCTCTTGTCACAAACAATTTCAAACGCTTTATATTTAAGTTTTTTAATGAATTCTAATTTATGTTATTTTTCGGGTGATTTTGTCCGTGATGTACCGTTAAACTGCGTTTTGAATTTTTGGTCTGTACCGGAATATCGACTAAAAATTAGATGGCATTAGTTTAACGCAGAATGTGCCGTAAAACTAAATTTTATCTATATAATCCAGGCCTTACTTCGGTAATTTCCATGAATGAAAAGTGTAAGTAAATTAAAAAATCCTAAACACGTAACTTTTTTTTTACTAAACAATAAAATATAATTCATTTAAGTACTAATAATAAAAATGGAAATAAGATGGAGAAAACAGGCCATCTCTTTTATCATATTGGAAAACATCTGATGTTTTTGTCGATGTTTTCAAAAACGACATCGAAAACCCTTTGTGGAGGTACCGAATATGTGTATAGATGTGTGGGTAAAATTTGCTATCAGTGTCAAGACGACCATTGCATTTCCCTTTTGGCGAGAAGAATGAGAATATCCTTGTTGATTTTTAAGTTTCTAGCGCTCTCCTATTCGGCTTAGTAAAGTTTCGTGTTTGGGGGATTGTTTCTTTTGTAAAAATCCTAGATGGCCCTCGCCGAATTTTCCTCTGCTACATCTGTGGAAACGGAAACGTATGCAGACTCGATTTCGAGAGCAATCCTCTAAGGTAACATTGATGGGTCACTGCGTAGTTTCACTGTCATAACGAAGAACCGCAATCTCCCATGGACAGTTGGTACCATATAGGTTGACAACTTTCGCATTATGACAAATGGACTGCCCAGTCTGGGCATCCTGTCATAATTTCTGTAATTTGTTTCTTGGAGAAATACGACATCCTGACGCTCTATATGTGATCGGTCACATTGTACCAATCCTGAATCTTGAATGTTTTTGCTGAATATGAAGATGCAACGCATAAAGGATTTTTTGTCAGTAGCGTAATTTGATGTTACTGTTTCTTATGACGAATTGATAAAGCCGTTCCCGAGTAATGCTTGCTCTGTACGATAATAAATACGATGGGACGGCAGCTGTAAAAGCGTTCTGCTTTAAGAAGTGGAGGAATAACAAACAACAGTGGTCACGGGAAGCGTAGAAAAAAAATTACTTAACTTCAATTGATGACCGTTTAAAACATTACTATTAATAATATTTTCACATCTAACAATTATTTGCCTGAAGCAGTTTGGTTCCACGAAGTATTTTCCCTAAAATTCTGTGATCATAACATTCACTATCTAATGACGCCTGGCCATAAATTCCAAGTTTCTGGACCAGAGTAAATTGCATTTCTGTTGCCATCGTTGATCTCATGTTTAAGATGGAAGATGAAGCTTGTTATGGAAACGTATTCTTGTATGGGTTGGTTTCTGGAGGAGCAGACAAAAGGAAGTGGAAGGGGGGAGAGGAAGAAAAAAGCAGGTGCGTTGCGGGACCTGAGGACCCTTTGCCGATGCTGAATCCAGGGAGCCAGTTGCAGGAGTGGTGGCGGGTGATGAGGGGGGGGGGCGACGGGGCCACATGTGTGGCCCACGCCACGGCGCTCCCGGCCGCGCGACAGATTTGTGGCTCGCGCCCGCTCGGTTGGGACGGCGCGGGGCGGCGGGGCGGGGCCGGCGGGAGCGCCAATGCAGGAGCGGGGCGGGGAGCGCGCGAGCAGGGCGAGAAGGGGCAGCGCGCGCATTTTAGTGTAGGGAGCGTGCCTCCTGCGCCCGCCAGGCGGGCTGAGCGGCCGGGTCCCGAGCCAGGCTTCTGCTCCGCGCGACGCGTCCGCCTTCAGGAGCGCAGCCTATCGCCCGCTGCAGCGGCTCTGGCCAGCTCATATTCCTTCAATCATGCACGCACTCTTCGGTCATTCGCGGCAAGGAAGGGGAACAATTTCTAAAACTAACTTATATAACTTTTACTTGGCTGTCCGGGTGACGCCGCGTCCCCATGGCGAAGGTGCCTGTGCATGTGAAGGTCGCAGAATGGCGACCGAAACTGTCGCACCTTCGCCGTAGACACGTCGGCACCTTCCGCCGTGGACGCGGCGTCACCGGACAGCCCAAGTAAATGACTGACTCGAACCCGCGGTGAGCCCACGCTCGAACTTATATTCAACTTATCTTATGGAAGTAACCGGGTCACTTTTGGGCCTGCAATCCAGAAACAAGGAGTAAATTTTCTTTTGGTTTTTGTTATCCTTTTTTTCTCGTCTTTTTTTCTTCTCATTCTTGTGTCGTCTTAGCGTTTGCCTCGCAACGTCGTTGGCGTCTTGCGCTTTCTGTTTCCATTATATTTTTCTTCTATAATTTCGAAGAGCTGAAGAATTTCATCTGCTGCTCGTAGCCTTAGTCACTAGTAAGCAAGTCTGATAGGCACCGAACCAGTGTTGCAGAAACACGACGGAAGTGAAAAGATGGTATTGTTCAGCGGAACTAAATATTGTGAATTTATAGACGTATTTTTGCGTCTTTTGAGGAAACCTTCACAGGTGAAAAGGAAGGGGAAGTTGAGTACACGCTTGCATCTGCCCGTCTTGTACTGCGTTGATATGCGAGGCAATGGTCACTTTCTATCATTCCTTGAAGTGTATTGTAGTACGCGGTGCTACCTGAGTTTGTGGAAGAAGATCGAACGCAACTGATCTCAGCATCGACATAACGCTCCACACAAATGCGCCCGTTTACTGTTAGTATTGACTGTAACAATTAAAATTGAATCTGTGCAACCTAAAATAATATGAAAACGCTTAGCAATGAAAACAAGTGGCAGAGTGTCCTTCGACGGTCTCTCAGGAAAGCTGGCGCGGCGGCGGCGATGGTGTAACGGTTAGCGTACTGGACTGTTGTACCCAAGTTGGCGGGTTCAAACCCGATCGAAGCCGTGGATTTTTAAGGGCGAAAAAATTCTTCGTACGCCTTCCTTCGGAGGGGAAGTAAAGCCGGCTGTCCCATGTTTGTAGATTTACTTGCATGTAAAAGATCCTCAAGCCTAAATGACGCCTCTGAGCTAAATTCAAAATCGCCTGTTTCTCGCCCAAGAAATACCTCCTTTCTCTTCTAGTTGGTGAAAGGAGCGTAGCGAAATTGCGTGGTCAGACGGAAGAGTGGGCCTGATGGCCCGAGTCTCGCCACGTAGAATAAGGCAAATTCAATTCAATTCAATTCAATTCAAAACGTGATTCCTCTCCCGCGTCTCACATCGCGATTGGTAGTCGCGGCTCCCGTGATTTCTCCGTCCTATCACGGCGTCAGCGGCAGAGCTGCGCCCATGCAACTTCCTCCGAAGTAACCTCCGTCACGTAAATTCCAAGAACTGGGCGCGGATAATTCCGTTGCTCGGTTTGGGGGTGCGGGAGGCGTATTTCCCCATGCGTCACGAGGGTGCGGCCGTCGTGGGTTGCGCTGAACAAAGGAGGTGCGTTCCCTCGGCGCGCTTAGCGGCCCTACGCAAACAGCACGTTTCCTGCCGTCCGTTACGCCGGCGCGATTTCTTATTAAATTTAATATTTTAATCGCGTCGCCATCCGACATGTGCCGTCCCATTACAATACTGACCCAGGAACACCTGCACATTTGTTCTTGATGTGGCTAGAGTACGCCAGGAAAGTCTCTCCGTCAGAGAATTCTATTACAAATTTATTTGCTTTGGTAGCAACCAGATTACAGACAAACAAGTGAAGGACAAAGACACTACAATCAAGGAGGCAAGGTAATACTTCCAACATCTGTTATCATTACTGATGAGTAACAACGCTGATGAGCGTCAACGGGGTAAAGCACCCCCCCCCCCAAATTGAATTATCGATTTCAAATTCGAGGGACTGTAACATCACGGAGATCAATTAAGAAATATGGATTTTGGAGAAAAGCGGCTGAACGGTATAGTCGCTATCGTTGTTCACACTCGGACACACACACGTTTTGCTGTCATTTGATTTTTCCATAAAAATATTTTCGGATAATCATTAAAACCAATGAAATTGTATCACAGCATGAGCTGAGTTTAGCCCCGCTGTATTTTAGTTCAGTGGAACGTATGGATTATGTGTTCGACTGTTCTCCAGAGGCGTGGGACAGCTCGTATCTCTTTCTTACTTCGCTTGACTAGCGGTGCTACGGCGACTTCCACTACCGAGTGTGGCCGACGAAACCGGAAACAATGTGGAAGGAGTAAAGTCTCTATGTGCCAAACGAGTGATCGTTGCTCGCTGTGTAATTTCGTGCAATTTCAGTGTGCCCGAAAGAAAATAATAGGGCATGGATCGCTTACATGCGCCTGGCCGTTAATAAGTACTTAAGAAGAGAAAGTAAATATTTTTAAAAAAAGAGAAAGAAATCTAGTCGAAAGAAAAAGTAGAAGAATCCTTGAGAAATAGATGGAGATATTCTGTCGACTTTCTTCAGTCTTGAACAGTAATGTTTGTATGTAAACGAATGTTTAATTTGTAAATCGATATCATACGTATCTGTTAATACCTGTATCATAGAATGAAAAATATAATGCCCTAATCCATCATCGTTTACAGCTCTGAATTCAACGATTGTAATAACAAAATGTTACAAGTTTTAAATTAAAAGCTATAAAGTATCATAAAGTATTAAATGTAATATTTTAATTTTGTTAGAAGCATTTTATGAAAAATAATTTACCTTGTTTATATTTTATATTATCTTTGTTGTTATACACACTGACCACCCCCTTCTTAACTACCCAAGACCTACTCATATAGGGCGGAGAGGAGGGCAGAAGGCACAATGAATGATCGTTATTGAGCTTTCTGATCTCAGGGATCAGGGTCGTTAGGGTGCGAGGAAGTTTTTTCGAAGACAGAGAAATATGCTAAATCAGTGCATATTTTCTTCAAATTATAAATCAATTTACAACGGGCACTGAATAAACACAAAACCAAATGGACTAACATCACTTTCTAATAAATCATAAAAAAATTTCATTACCCTTTTGAAACACTTTGAAATTACAAACACTCCTTTTATCACTTTGTAACAAATAATTCTTTCAAATTAACTGTATTCAATGAATACCCGTGCGCGGCACTATTTGCTTGGCCAGCAGCGTTTGTAAAATATCAATTTACTTTACTCAATCACAAAACAAATGAAATTATTTCTTATACTCTATTAAATTTTCTCAGTCCAGAATGCTTGTAGCAAATTAACACAATTACTGATTAGATCACAACTATTTATAATGAATTTCTTTCAAGTATTATATATGAATGAAACGTACTACACGGATTTCAAGATTCCTTTTTGCGGTTTTCACTCGTAACATTCTGTAAGCCACTCACTCAACAAATTCTGTACAACCTCTGTTCTACCGTCGTCGCCGACCTCGACTGAAATCCTGGCCGCATGGTCGCTCTTCCGCGGTTCAGGCGTCCGCGATGCCACTTGAAACTACTGTCTTCGTTCTGCTGCCTGTCTTCGTACTGCTCTGTCTTCGTGCTGCTGCCTGACTTCGTACTGCTGCCTCCAGACCCACGATCACTCTTCTTTCTTCTCGCGTTTATTCACACCCGGCACCAGAATCCACGTCCAGTTTTCTTCGCTACACTTGACTAGCAGTACGCCAACGCGTGCAACAGTGTCTGTACACGTAATTGCTAACGGCGTATTTCGGCGTTCTTTACAACACATTGGGCTGGTGTTGTTAAATGCGCAGTTCTACAAACACCTTGTACGAAGGTTGCCTTTTATGTTTCGGGATTTGGCAAACCTGGTCTTGCAATCTGGCAACTGACAGCTCTATCGTAATGTTGGATGTTTTGAGGTTATACGTACTCATTTTTTTCAACGTTTGATTACGAGGTTTTTCAACGTTTGAGGTTAACGAGCGCTATTTGTGTTGTTTACAGTAACTTAAAATAATTATCTTGGCCCAAGAATGGAATTAAAGCGTGAACAGTTTCATATTTTTTACAGCTTTCGACGTGGATTAACTCAGCAACAATGCATGGATGAACGTAATTCAATTTTTGGCGATGAAGCTCCATCAAGGACCAGTGTTTATCGATGGTATGGTGAATTCAATCGTGGTCGTAGTTCACTCCAAGACGAATTTCGCAAAGGCCGTCCAAAATCAGTCGTTGTTCCAAAAACCATTGATGATGTGCGTGAACTGATATTGCAAGATCGTCATGTGACCTATCGTGAGATTGAGACAACCTTAGGCATTAGTGGGAGCAGCATACATTCAATATTGCATGAAAATTTGACTATCAAAAAATGTTGTTCGCGTTGGATCCCATACAATTTGTCAATCGCTCAAAAAAAGGCTCATGTCGATTGGTCGAAAGGAATGCTCAAAAAATACGATCGCGGTGCTTCGAAACACGTCTATGACATCGTGACAGGTGATGAAACGTGGATATACGCGCATGGGCCGGAAAGTAAACAGCAGTCGACTGTATGGGTGTTTCAAGATGAGCAAAATGCAACAAAAGTTGTTCGAGCACGAAGACAACTGCTGGTGGTCGCAACTGATGGTCGCCTGTTTTTTCGGAAAAACTGGTCATGTCGCTGTACCACTAGAACAACGCAGAACAGTCAATTCTGAGTCATACAACGATTTGTTTGCCAGCTGTCTTCCAAGAAATCAGGAAAACCAACCGCCGAAGACGGTTCACTCTTCACCACGACAATGCGCGCTATCATATTAGTAATTGACTCCACGAATAGGAGTGAAGTTTATGCCTTTAAATACTGATAACTTATTATTAAGAATACAGAAAAGGAGGCAAATCTTTAAACAGCTGATAAAAAAACCAACCAAAATTACGCTAAGCTAACACGTATTAATCCAACTTTAGAAACCGACTGAATTTGGATATAAAGAAATCAAAAATGTTTTATTTTACTGGGTCGTGTGAAATCTCTGCTAAAGACATTAAATCACAATGGAACACAATCAATGACTTAATAGGTGAACATTGAAGCAATTACGATATCAACGAAATTAAAGGTACAAATGGTGACCTAACAGTGTGAAATAGCTAATGCGTTCAATTTACATTTTTAAGTGTTGCCAGTAGACTAACAATGCTGGTTAAAAGTACTTATTTTAATCCATTTCCGGAGTATAACGAAATATTCCTACAAAATACTCCTCAAATACCCTTCTTAATACGGCCTACACGAACTGATGTGTTCGCGGTAATTAAAAATCTGGAAAACAACAAAACGCCTGGCTGTGATAATATCAGTTGCACTGGGGCTAAAGGAATAGCTCATTTCATTAATGTGTTAACTCCATAACTTCATATCTTCTGGCGAATTCCCGAAATGCTTAAGAAATCAACTGTTATTTCAATTATTAAGAATGAAAATCGTAGGATATTTGATTGCTACCTACCAATTTCTTTGTTAACAGTATTTGCAAAAATGCGTGAAAAAATTATTAAGAAAAGATTCATTTTCTAAATAAATAAACCTTTTTTAGTAGTAATCTGTTCGGATTTCGGAAGGGCCAGTCCACAGAGGATGCTTTAATTACATTTATGGCAGCTATTTACGGTTCATTGAATAAGGGCGGAATGGTTTGTTTTTAAGGGTTTGTTTGTTGACATAACCAAAGCGTTCGACACAACCGACCATGGAATTTTGATTGATAAATAAAGTGAGTGGCCTACCACAAAATGATTTGTCAGCTATCTTTCTGACAGGGAAACATAGAATTTGTGATCCTGTATGTGAGTCTGGCTCATTTACACGTGGAATGTGCAATGGTCTACTGACCATTGAGGCCAATTCTTCATGTCCTATGTAATGGCCATTTCAATGGTCGTTTAGCCCGTTTTTTCTGATGACACGGCTGTTATTAAAAAATAGAGATATTAACACGCTATATAATGAAATGACTAGTTATCATTTCTTAGATTCTGGATTGATACGAAATTTATGCTCCTAAGTGATAAAACTAACTATATATTTTGTGTAAGGTATGAAGTTAATTTTAATAGACCTCTGAAAAAATTAATAAAATTAGAACGAAAAGCTACGATTAATTCTTGTGATTGGGTTTAAAACGGACACAACCACAATAGCACAATCATATCAATTCAGTATTTCATGTTTAGTTCTCATTTACTACTAATTTATTTGCAAAAATGAAATATATTATTTTGCTGTTTATTAAATAAGTATTGTTAAAAACGGCTTAGTAATGCAACGACACACGACACTCGTCCTTCGGCGGTGGGGCAGCGTAGCAAGAGCGACGTCCCCAGGGAGACGCCAAGTGTCCTCCGCGGTGTCGCCTCCATTGCGGCGCCCGCCCCCACGAATCACCTCGCTTGGCCGCCATGTCCAGCAAGAGCTCGGTGACGTTTGTGACTATATCGGCGAACGCATTGAACAAACTCGGCGGCGATTTTGCTAATTGGCCTACGCGAATCCTTGAGGAGCCGAAGCAGGAGCTCGGTGCACACTTATGAGACGAAAAACAACGTCAACGAAATGAAGGAAAACGTCGGATCTCTGGTATTTATTATTTTCCCGCGCTGATGTCCCCAGCCAATCACGTATCCGTCTGGAGGTCCCGTGTCCTGTCTCCCATCCGTTCGCTGGCGCCACCTGACGACCCCGTTCCGAGATGCCCCGAGCGCATGGTCCATCTAGCTAGCGTCGTCCGCATGCCGATGGTGTGAGGACGTTCCCAAAAGGGCCCTTCTGTACCTGTTAGATTAAGTGACAGCCGACGCAGTTTTCCTCGTTGGCTGCACGAATCCTGGCATCTTAAAAGTAGCCAGCGTTTTTGCATAGCTAGGCTCAAGTCCGAAATTAGAATAGATATTTTACTACTGAACGGCTTGTAAGTGGTAAATTATCCACAGTAGCCCATAACTATTTGCTGTTTCACAGGAGAAAGTAAAATCAAATATTACATTTTAATAACATATGTATTTGTTAATAAACTGAAGAGTTATTTCGTCAAATCGAATGAGGAATTGTGGACGGAAAATTTATTGAACGTGATGATGAACCGTGGGTAATATGTGTTGTTATTTATTTTGTGGAAGAAATGAGTGAAATTAAATATATTGGATATGATAAATTCAAAGTAAGAGGCATTACTAAACGCATTTGCATGGGATTCCATTTTTGAAATTTTGATAATAGTTTTACACGAAATAGTTTCTAAAAGGTATTTGAAACGATTGATTCAGTAGATGTTGAGTATCATTGATGTGATTCTTATTGTTTTGAGGATTGAATAAATCCCCACTTATGCCAGACTTTCGTAAGAGTGTTTTTTCACATGCGATCATTAACCAACGTTTCTCCCCATCAAGATCCCTGCGTCTTTCAGGTTCCCAAATATAATTTATGGTAATTGTAACCGCAATTACTTCACAATATAAATGTCTTGAGACAAATGAAATGAAACAACGTAGATGAAGGTGATTTACATAATGCGTCTCTGCTAATGGAATTGTTCCTGTTCAGTTTATGGCACGTAACTTCAGATGTTGCATGTCACGAAGGGAAACGGCAGCAAATGGACGGCAGCTGCTCACGAGGCCAGTTTTCAGCTGTCGGTCGGGAAACGAATGCCTTACAAGTGTCAATGTAGAGTCGGTATACGAGGCTAACTCTTGAAAGTACATGACACTGAAAGACAATGCACTACGAAAGTCTGCCGTCGAAGATCGCAGAATTGCCGAGGCAGCGAACGGAAACATAAAGAAGCGATAACAACAGCGAATGACAGTGTAGTTACTTATGGATATACATTCAGAAGCAATGAAAGAGACTGTTTGTCAATGACAGCAGCACTGTCGATGGCAGTGTAGTTACTCGTGGAGATACATAAAGAATGAGCCGGGTCAAAAAGCTCACATGAGTAAATGGAGCTCAGAATAATCTTCAAGCTTCACAGAAGATGTGTGTAGGAGAATGATCCCTAACGTTAGGGTTCGTTTGCAGGAAGTTGTGAATCGAAATATTGCACATTTTAACATTTGCTGCCTTAGAAGAATTCTACAGTGTTCTCCATTGTATTATATGTTATTTTGAGTTTGTATTTACAATAAAGTTTTGATATCACAAGAAAATGGAGACTCATTTCATACTGCTGCGATGTCAGTCTTCGTGTGTTCACCATCGTTATATAAACCAGACTCCTAGCGGCGGTATCGTGAATTACGTGTTATTTCGTAACTCATTTTTTCTCCATGCTCTACTGCTACTGCTGTTGAAATGCTCAACGGGATATCTCGTACGACGAATAAATTAGGTTAGAAACAAATGGTGACAGTTCGTGCGCCACCCACATGCCACTATGTATATCATTGTATTCGTCGTTTTGCGCTCGTCATGATAGACTAATAAAATTTATATAGTTTCATTTGAAAAAGTGATAAAATATAAGTAAATAGGCTACATGTATCAATCCCATTCCCTTATACACTTCCATGAAAACTGCATTGCAGTATCTTTAACCGTTGAAAAATTGCAAGAGGTTCTGAAGTTACGACACTCAGTGTGTATAGTAAATTACTTCCACTAAAGCTAGAATCCATATTTTGTGGACATTTAATACCGAAAAAACGATTGTCTATTTCTATACAATTAGAGACTGTCTCGAACATTAAAAAAGAAAGTAGTATTAGTTTTCATAATGACCTCCATCTCGATCAGGTTTTCGTCCAGTTTCTCCAATCCTCGAGCAAATTCTGAGATGGCCCCTTGTTTTGCTTCTGGACATAAATGTAACTTCAAATTAATTTCTCTCCGTAGCATAGTTTTTTATTGTGTTTGACGCAAATAAATCAATAAATAAAAATAAAACAGTGAAATTTATTCCTGTTTGTTTCACTTGTTAATGTAAGAAGTGATTGCTGCTTTTGACTGTCGAAATGAATGCACATATGCGTCACAGGCGCTTTGTTTGAATTTAACGGTTTCAAGTAATAACTGTATTAGTGGTGCTGATAATGCAGTATTTCAATATTACGAAGCTGCTTCCAATAATGCGAGAAGGTATGTAATGTTATAGCCCTACTAGTTATGTTATTGTGTCCTCATCACGTTTGTACGAAAAAAATTGTATTACTGTATACGGGCGCTATTCCCCTGAAGGTTCATATCTTATCAGGAGGTCACACTACTGGTCACCCTAAAAATCAATATTTATTTACTTAAAAAAATAAGAAACAACACGAACTGTTGTGACTATTTGCAAAATATAACGAAAACTAATATTTTCCATCAAAATATGTAATATGAATCAAGTTGCAATAATGTTGCTATTGAGAACATCTGAAACCCCTTGGAAGGATATTTAATCCCCCTGAAATCAATGCCAATGCAATGAAATGTGTGGGAACGAAGGAGCGGTCGGCTGTGGAGCTAAGAGGCGTTCTTCGTTGCAGCGGAAGAGCGCGGCGTAGCAAGGAGCCAGAAGCTCATCGTGCAAATGGATGCGGCCTTGAGCCGCGCAACGACGAGCGGCTCCGCCGCGGGAACATCAGAATCAGGTCAGTGGAAGCAACAAGCGATTGAACTAATTAAAATGTTGTTATAAGTTATTGAATACTTATATTAAAAATATTAATATAATTGATTAAAATAAATACACAATTTTACACATATTACACGTTTTACTCATATTTGTTGTGCAGAATATAATACACATAACTGCCCGGAAACTCTCGTTCGAAACAACCACAAAAAACAACGAAAGATTCTGTGTTGATTTTCAAGAAAAATTACTGATTAATTTTTTTCGGAAGGGGAAAAAAAGAGCCTTGTTTGAGCCTTAAAAATTGAGTTTAATTGTTGCTTCCGGGCTGGTAATTAAACCGGCTGCCGGCGTTGCGTCACTGGAAAACATTGCTTGCCGCATATTAAAGTATTTTAAGATTATCAATTGTTTTTGTGTGTATTCATTTAATCTACAAAATCTATTTCAAATTCGTTTTTGTTAAAAATTATAACCATGAAATGCGGTGGCGTAACAATGAACGTTGAAATAAACTTTATTGAAACATTGAAAAATCACCATTTAAACAGAATTGTGTTAGATGCATCTATCCAGATATAACATTTTCCCAAAAAGCCAAAAAGGATTTTCAATAAAATAAACTAAAAACTTGATGCACAAAGTGTACACATAAGAGTCTACTCCAAACAAAAAATTATATTAGATTTTAGATGTTTATTGTATTTCAGTTTCTTTAACATATAT
>BOPP01000176.1:1596489-1638574 GCA_017312745.1 Gryllus bimaculatus | reverse complement strand
AAAGGGGTAAAGCAAGGTTGTCCTATATCACCTACATTATTTAATATCTATGTACAGGACATAAGTAACTCTTTAAAACAGAAAGTTGACACTGGTATATGAATGACCAAAGAAGAGATATTAACGATTTTATTCTATGTTGATGACGCAGTTATTATTCAGGAAACAGAAGACGAACTACAGAGAGTAGTAAACCACCTTAATAAAATTTCCAAAAGCTATGACATTAATATATCAAAAGAAAAAAAGAAAAGTGATGGCATTCAGGGGGAAGGACACAGTAAGGTCAAAAATTGTCATTGAAAACAAAATTATAGAGCAAGTTCTTTCCTTTAATTACTTAGGGTGTAAAATAAGTTATGAAAAAGATAAAGATATTGACAATAAATTAACGAAATAAAAAATATGTGGAACGATACACAACACTTACATACACTACACAAATAAGACAAGACCGGAAACAAGAATTAAATTTTACAATACCATGGTTACAATACCAGTTCCTACATTACTCTACGGCTGCGAAAGCTGGGTATTAACACAAAAAACACTGACAACAATACAATACTCCTTTTTTGGCGTAGTCGGCGCAGTTGGTAACCGATCAAGAGGCCTTGTCGAACCGCCTTTCTTACTGCCCTCGGAACCGCTGGTTTGGCATCAAGTCGGAGGCAGTGGGCTGTCTTTTATTCATGTCTTCTGCTTTGCCATGGCTCACCTCCACCATGATGATTAGGGGTTCAGGAGTGTACGTCGTGAGTCTCTTTCGTCTTCTTCTTTTGTGCTTAAAATAGTAGACAAATACTTACTTATTTTGCTCCAGTTGCTGTTGCTTTGTGCCATTTTGGTTATAATGTTATCTGCCGTTAGGTCCTCTCGCAGTTGTCGATTTAAGTCGAATCTTTGTTTTTGCCATCTTCAGCAGCGAAAAACTGTGTTCTGCTGTATCTTTGGCCTGGCAGTTGTGGCACAAGTCATCTAGCGTTTTGCCAATTCTAAGAGTGTATACTCCAAAGTCACCATGTTCTGTTACAAATTGAGTTGTATGACCATGTTTAGGTGGCCATGTTTTCGTGTCACCCGGGGCTGGATCTGTTTGATCAAACGCGGTGTCCATGTAGCATTGGGCGTGTTGTCCCACTCGTTCTGCCATTTTCTGAAGGATTGTTCCCGACTATCCTCTTTTGTTCTGCCTTCCTCTCTTGCTTCATGTAATGCCTTTCTTCCTTGGGCCAGAATGTGTATTGGCATAAGTCCTCCTAGAACAAATGCTGCTTCTGCGGAAACTGTTCTGTATGCACATACAATTCGCAGCGCCATTTTCCTTTGTGTCCTGGTGGGTTTTGTCTTATTATATTTACTCTGTGCTGCTTCTGCCTGTATAGGTGCAGCATAGAGTAATACGCTGTGCATTACAGAGCTCAGTATTATCTTTCCTTGGCTGGAGCCTCCTACATTTGGCATCAGTCTACTGAGTGCGCCAATTGTCCGTCCTGCCTTTTCAGTTACCATATTGGTGTCCAAGTGTGAGTCTCTCATCTATCACCCCTAGATAATTAACTGCTTTCACCGTTATCACAACAGTGTCTTGAATCTTGAAAAGAACAGGTTTGAGTCTTTGTTTTCCTGGCAAAAGAAAAGCCTCCGTTTCGTGGTGTGCCAGGTTTAGAGAGTTTTGTGTCATCCATGCGTTCACTATACGCAGGGTTGCATTTCCATTGAATGTGAGTTCTTCTGTCGTCTTTCCGGTGACTACGATTGCTAGGTCCTCTGCGAACGCGATGAGTGTCGTCCCTTCGGGAGTTGTTTGTCGGAGAACTCCTTCATATAGTATGTTCCACAGGGTTGGACTCAGAACTGAACCCTGTGGGACCCCCGCTGTCATTTCTAGTTCCTTGCTCTTTCCAACAGTAATTGCTCTTTGGGATAAGTACTCACTAATGATATTAAGAAGGTAACGTGCTAAACCTCTTTCCACGAACTCCCGCGTTATTGCAGACCAACACGCACTGTTGAATGAGTTTTGTACATCCAGGAGTATTAATGCACTCAGCAGGCCTTTGTCGTTAGCCTTCCTCGCTGTTCTTAGGACATTATCGATAGCTCCATACGTTGATTGGTGTTGTCTAAAGTCATACTGCCTGTCGCTCAGGTTTCCTGTTCTATTTATTTCTTTTAGTCTCCCTAATATCACGTGCCTTTAGTTTGCCGAGAGTATCCAGCAGCGATATGGGTCTATAGCTTTTGAGCCCAGGTTTAGATATTAATAGAACTCTGGGCTTTTTCTAGGCACGTGGCTAGGTACCTTGCTTTAATAATGTTTCTAAGGCACGCTTCGTGTACTCGAAATCCAAGACATCCAGCATTTTTACTGCTTCCGGCAGTATTCCATCTGGTCCTGGTGCTTTGCCTTCTTTTAATTTTATTGCGGCGTTTCGGAGCTCGCTTTCTGTCAGGGCTGAAATTTCCTTGGTGTCATTTTCGACGTTCCATATCTTCTAAGTATGTTGTAGGAAGAGACTGTTGATGATATCCAATCTTCTTTCTAAGGGAAATGTACTCTAGGCTCATTTACGCGGTGTTTTGATAGCTATTCTATAGCCGTCCCCCCACACATTTGTTTCGACATTCTGGCATAGTTGGAGCCAGCACTTCCGTTTTTCTAGAGCAATTCGTTTACAGAGGGTCTTATTCAAGTTTTTATATAGACTGTCAGGTCTCGGTTCACTCGGGGAATTTGTTCTTTTTTGCCTTTGATGTTTTCTTGTAGCGGCTGGACTTGTTTTCTTAGTGCAAAGAGTTCAGGTCCCCACCATGGAGGATCTATTATGTTGACTCTTGTATAAATCTTAGAGGTCTTGGATGGTTTGTGTAAATGTTTCACGCATTCTGTGGGTGTATAGTTGGACCTTCTGGATGCACTGTCTGTTAGAGCACGTCGAAATATCATTTTGTCTAGTTTGATCGCCGGAGAGGGCGTACTCCGCGGTTCTGTGGATTTCAGCGTTTCATATATTTTGAAAGTTATATACCTATGGGCGCTAGCTGTTTCTTCTTCCAGGACTTTCCACTCTGAGATGCGGTTTGTTAGATTGTCAGAACAGAGTGATATATTGATGAATGATGTTTGCGTGCCTTTAATAAATTTCGGCTGTGCTCCCGTGTTCATAACCGTTAGATTAAGTGCTTCTGCCCAATCTGTTATCGTTTTCCTTCTAGGGTTTTATTTTGGAGATCCCCAGTACGCGGACTTCACGTTGAGTCGCCAGCCACTATTATATCAGTGCCTCTACCTCAAAATTCTAATTCGACCGCATCTAGAAATTCAGAAAATACCTCTGTGTATGTGTTTGGCATGATGTAACAACTGCAGATCACTGCCCTTCCACGTTAACCCATACACATCCCTCGCAATTGCCATACTCCGTGACTCTAAGGGATCTGTTACTACAATACCCGAGTTTGAGTTTCGATCAAGGTATCACCCTTTATTTTTTGCCATATTTTTGTTGGCCTCGCTTATGTGTATTTGGTTTAATCTGCTTATCGCTTCCATTAATAAGTCGTGAGCCAATCTACATCTATTGACGTTTATTTGTAGAACGTTAATCATGATTGAGCGTTTCTTGCCTGTCTAAGAGCTTTACCGAATGACCAGCAGGCACCAGTGCCTGCCCTGTGGTCTTCATTGCAAAGAGGACAATAAGCTGGGTTCTTGCATGCATGTGTCCCTCGTGTTCGCAGTTATAGCATTTATTTCTCCTGTCTTCGCCGCGGCAGTTAGTTGCAATATGTCCATAACTCCAGTAGAGATGACACCTCCGGACATCCAATCTTCTGCTAACAAAGCAGTACACCATTCCTACATTTATTCTTCCTATTTTACAGAGGTGCTCTGCAGTTTCTTCGTATGCTTCAACCGTAGCCGATTGAGTCTCACCATATGCCGGTCTCATGGATCGGACAGTTACGTCTTCATTTCCTGCCTCCGCGCGCAGTCTTTCTTGGAGTTCTTCAGCTGTTGTTATTGCATCGAGGTGCTTAACATATAGTATTGTTCTGCGATGATCCACGATACGAGCATTTGTCCTCTCAAGTTGTTTCGTTATAATGCTTTTGACTTCCATTTCACCTTCTTTCAATGAAAGGACTAAGTCACCTGCTTTTGTTTTCCTGACGGAGTTCACTTTGTCTAGACCTCCTGCCACTTGCAGTTTATTTTTAATATCCTTCAAAAGCTCTGCATACGTCATCTCTATGCCTTCGCATGTCACAACGAAGCCAGTGGAAGGTTGTTTTGGAGCTTTCTTTTTAAGCTCTCTCTTGTTTGGTACAGGTTGGCGTTGAGAAGTGCATAACTGGATGTCTATGTTTGTATTTAAAAAAATACATTCAATTGTTTTCCGCAACTCCAGAGACCGTTGCGCGTTGGAGTGTGCTACCATTAAGTTTGTCGTATTTTCGTTTATTGCCAGTTCTTTGAGTGGAGTAATGGCGTCGTAAAGACTTTCCCTGGGTTCATTATTGTCTTTTCCCGGTTCCACTGTAATTTGGTACACCATCCTGGTCTTAATATGTTCTTTTCTATCTCCCCATTTAATACTAGTGCTCTGCTCTATATGCTCAATTTGTCCGGTGCTAAAACCCACATCTTCTGCTTCTAGGAGTTCAGGATACTTGTACAGGTGCTGGACTTCTAAGAAAGGTTTTTTTTCATAGTTTTGGTGGTCATCTGTGACGATAACAATGTCTACTACTACTACTACTACTACTACTACTACTACTACTACTACTACTACTACTACTACTACTACTACTACTACTACTAATAATAATAATAATAATAATAATAATAATAATAATAATAATAATAATAATAATAATAATGTTGCATGTGATTTTGATGCAAACGAATGTTTTAGTAAAACAAATGAGTACAGAGGAGGTACAAACGTGTGTTAATGGTTTTAGTGTTTTTCGCTGTTGTGATGTTGCCAGCTGTCACAGTCATCTCGTCAAGGAATCCTTGGTGTCTCGATTTACCTTACTTTCGTAATTTCACGGAGCGTGGTTAAGCACTTTTCACTAACCTCATCGGCACTCATAGTACGTACACGCTGTTTTTAAGTATTTTTGACGTTAAATTAATAAAAAATGTTTTGTTTTGTGAATTCTCACAGTTGGAGTTGGTGCAACCCCTTATCAGAAGCTGCTTTATGCTCTTCATAATGACCAAAGATTCGTGAATGAAGTTAGCTTGGGCAGACGAGTTGGATTCTACCGTTTTCGGGGAGATTTGGGAACAGGAAATTTTTCACATGTGAAGATGGCTGTGCATCAACTTTGTAAAGGTATGAGCTTATGTCAACAATAATTTAGTATATGATAAGGTGTAGTAATTTACAACTAACGATTTTTTTTTATTGAAGAACGTGTGGCCATAAAGATTTTAGACAAGTCGAAACTCGACCAGAAGACTCGCCATATGCTAACAAGAGAGATTTTAACAATGGAGGCGATACACCATCCGAATATTATTAGGTAAGTGATGATCGTATTTATATCTACAAAAAGACGTAATGAGCAAGCCATAAATTGCTTGTGTGATGTGTTTAATTGAACGAAAATAATTGCTTTCGTGTAAATATATATTTTTTTCTCTATATATTCGTTTGCATTCTGCGATTCATTAATTTACCTACCTTTCGCTACTTTTTATTTATTTACGTACGTCAAAACAGTTAAAAACTGTGTGTGACGAGCTATGCGGATAAGTTAATTTGAAGTTACATTTTTGTCCAGAAGCAAAACCAGGGGCCATCTCATTACATTAATACCATCCCCATACATTAAATTTCGTTGTTAAAATTAATATTACTTTCTTTTTGTATGCTCGGTGTAGTCTTTAATGGTGTAGAAACATTAGTGCAGCAGAAAAGATTTTACTTGGGACTTTTGTATCGAATTTAATCGTTTAATATCATCTAGCAAGGTGTTGCAAAAAAGGCTAAGCCAAAAAAACATGTACCTAATTTGCCTGACAGCCATGGCAGCCTTCTTTCCTTCATTCTCAGTAAGAAGTTACCATCCAGCTGTTCAGTTTTATCTAGTTTTAAACCTAAGGAAGATGTGCAGATGTGATTGCAGAGTTGAACACCCACATGACGACACTGACTAATAAGGACAGTGTCATTATCACAGGAGGGCAGAATGACATTAATTTGAGCGGTGACTGTACACACACCTGCACAACACGTAAACAAATTACAATGTGACGCCTAAAATACTAACATTGTAGTCTCATTAAAATATTAGATACTTTTTTTACGTACGAATGGAAATCTTTCTTAGTAATCACGGCGTTTTCAGATTGCCAACATAATTTTCAAAAATTTTAAAAATTTCGGAAACAGCCATATTTTATTTTCTTAAGGATGGAGGATTTTGATCCATGGATCAAAACGAAGCACCTATTGTAATATGTTTAGATCGTTCAAAGCTTTTGCCGTCATTGATCATAACATTTTACTTTCAAAATTTTCCTTCGTATGGAATTCGTGGTATTGCTCTAGATTGGTTATATTCGTAACTTAAACAACGATCTCAAAAAGTAGGAATACCTTACTGGAATAATGGAACATTATGTACACACCTTACTGATTCTTTGCCAATTGTATGTGGAGTCCTGCAGGGACCGATTTTAAGTCCTATTCCATTCCTATTGTACGTAAACGATATGCCCGAAACGATATTTAAAAAAAACAGTTCTGAAGAAGAAACTGACTTCTGAAGAAGCCCTCAGCAAGATGACGGAACGTCATCCCAATTGACCGAGACGCTGCTCATCCAGGATATCCAAGAATGTATTGACTCCGCCTGAAGATTCAGCCACCTAGAATTGCTCGCACCGAGAGGATCTGTCAACTCACCTTCCTTTTAGGTTGTCGCGACCGTAATATGACCGGTGAACAGCTGAACCGGTGAACAGCTACCACGGGAGCGCATCCATCACACAAGAGCGGATATCGCCACTATTGAGCGGGGACTCTACAGATTGCACCTGAGTATCCGCCACAAGGCCATACGTCCTCAAGACTAGGACAGACTTGACAGCATATCGTCTAATATCACTGATAGTTCGCGAGACACGCGAGAAGCCGTCAGGTGAAGAAATTCACCTACTTACTGCAAAAATGTGCTCGGCCGGAACCCCATGTCGTCCTCCGCAACACAGTAGTCAACCTGACCAGCGCAACGTTTGACACTGCCACAACAACCGTACTCTCCCGAGGGCTCAATTTCGCCGTCACCCCAAGCAGATCCCTACTGATGACGTCATCGCCGCTGTAGATACAGCTCTGCGTGGGCTACGGGAAGATCTTGCTTAAGACATAAGACAGGGTACGAGCGCAATTCTGACCCGCGCCACTCCCTCAACTTGTAATATCTCCCGTGAGGAGAGATTGACATTGAAACACTTCAAGCAGTGGAATGACATCGTCATTCCGCCCGCAGATAAAGAAAACGGTACTGTAATCATGGAAAACGGCATATACCATGTCAAGATGACTAACATAGGCAGTGACAAGAATGCCTACCAGAAACTGTACCACAACCGATTACGTAATGTGAGGAAACGAGTCATGTCTAGCATAAATGAGGCCTCTTCCATTAGCGATCAAGATAGGAAAATTCTCAAGTACGCCAAAAACCACCGCATACCCCGCATTTATGCCCTACCCAAAATCCACAAGCACGAAGTTCCTCTCCGTCCGATAGTAATTGCCATCAATTGACCTACCGAACATTTAGCACGTTCCTTCAACCACAAACTGACACCTCTCACCAACCATTTGCCGTCTTCCATCCTCAACTCCACACACTTCGTCGAACTCATCCGCTCTACTAAAATAAGCCCCGATGATATCCTGGTCAGCTTCGATGTTTCCTCTCTTCACTAGGGTGTCTGTAAGTGACGATATGCATATCGTAGCAGACAGCCTCACGCTACATCAGCTTCTAAGGGCCAAGCTAACTGAGATCTGCCTTACGACCACCTTTTTTCAATACGGACAAGAGTTTTAAGCTCAGACAGAAGGCACCGCTATGGGCTCACCGCTTTCCCCGATCGTCGCGAACCTCTTCATAGGAACTTTTGAAGAGCAGGCTCTTGAAACCGCGCCCCTAAAACCATCGCTATGGCTGCGTTAGGTCAATGATACATTCGTCGTCTGGCCCCATGGCCCTAACTCTTCAAACCTTCCTCGCAGTCCTCAACTGCATCCATCCGCGCATCAACTTTACCATGGAAACAAGAAACCGGGCAGCTCCCTTTCCTGGACGTGCTAGTGACCAGGCGCCCTTTCGGCACACTCGGTCATTCTGTCTAGGCTTTTTTGGCTAATGGCTACAGCGGATCCGCCGCGAACCAAGCCCTATTGAGGCTCCTATCTACCACATCGAATGCACGCAACGAACCTTCCAGCACGCACTGCAAGGCAGCGCGATTGCCTGACATCAAAGGAAGTCACAGACAAGATGGGTAGATTGCTGCGAAGAGATGATATCCGCCCCGTGTTTTACGCTCGCAACAAGATCGGGAGGAGTCTGGTACAGGTGAAGTATTGTCTGTACCCTCTTCAAGATGCCGGCGTGTATGAAATCACGCGCAGCTATGGTCTTGTTTACATCGGACAAACCAGGCGCTCGGCAGAAGAGCGTATGCAGGAACACATGCGACATGACCGGCCTCAACATATTCACAAATCGGCCTTGGCACAACACGCCGCGGAAACGGGTCACCTCGTCAATTATCACGAAACCCGCACAACAACAACAGAAGACCGGTCGTGGCTTTGTTTGATCAGAGAGACTTTGGACATCTCTAGGAGACCCACAAACCTCAATAGAGATGACGGGTTCCTTCTTAGCAACTCTTACCTGGAGACGGGCCGTGGACCCCCGCCAATTTGGTCCCGCATCGCGGAGACACCCCCCCCCCCGCGGACGGCCAATGACGTGGCCGCTATTTGGGCTGTTCTTTTTCGGTATTTCCGCCCGTTCTCCACACAGATGCATCTTCCAGGTGTCTATCCTGTTCAGTTTTCTATTATCTATCATTTCCTCCCCACTCCCCTCCCCCACCTCATCTGGTCACCCGCCATCGTCTTTTTCCTTCTCCCCCAATTACGGCACACCCGCCCTTCTGGATTTGGCCGCCGATGCGCCCAGTCGGCCCACGCGCCCTTCCTATAAGATGAGACACGCCAACCTCTTGGCAGCAGTATAACTCTGAACAGCAAGATGGCCGAAACATCAGCACAATTGACCGAGACGCGGCTCATCCAAGTTATTTAAGAATGTATGTGTATTTTAGTGTTGTTTTCTCCCGTTTCCTACTGACGGTTACAGATTTTCATTTCTTAGGTTTAATTTTTAATTTCATTTTTTGCCGCCCATATCATAATTTTATCGAGATTCTTTCGCAAAATCTGCCGATTTCGGGCCTCTTGTATTCGTCGGTATACTATGCAGTTATCTCAGAGACTCTAATGGTTGGTTCCTGGAATTTGAAACCTGTATTTCAATGTTTAGGAATACTTGACATGAATCTCCTGGGACATTTTCTTTGAACGTTTCTTTACGACACTTGCGTTCAACGTAAGTGCCAGTAAGTGCCGTATGAGGTTTATTAACAAATTTCCGGGCGTGAATATTTCACATCGGTCGACAACTTTGAAGCTTGTAAAGAAACTTCGCACCCATGGAATTTTTGATCAAAAGTGTCGAAAGCGCCATGTTTTGAAAGAAGAGAAAGTGAATGAAATCTCTGCCAGGTTACAACAATCTCCAAGAAAATCTATGAGGCGTCTATGGTTACTTTCAGCAGGATTCGGCAACTGCTACACTGCTGTTCGATTCATGTACTTTTCAAATGATGATTGTAGTGACAATCGAATAATTAGTCGAGGATTATGGCTTCCTAGATCAGGTGTATGCACAAAACCCGCATTCGGAGGAAGATCTCCGGCGCTCTCTTGAAAATATCGCAGCAATTCCTCGAGACTTACACAGGGTAAATCAGAATATGTTACGGGGATGCCAGGAATGCATTCTAGGACATCACTTCCAGCATCTTCTTTAAGGTAAGTTGAGCGGCGTAGCGATAGTTCTCGTGTAGCACGGGAGTTAAATCAGCGGTTTGCTGGGCGAATGAGCCCTCGACTGCAGGGAGACGCGACCCGAATCTTCGGTAAACGATAAAATAAACACTTTATAAAGTGTGCAGTGTATTCACGAACATAACCAAAGAGTTTTTAGCGTTATTCTGTATACGCAGTATGAGGGAAAGTAAAATAATTAAAAGTTAATAAATAACGATAAAATACGATATTGATAGCATTAGTAAACAAATGGAAGTAGATCGAAAAATATATTATAGAAGCTATCAAACATAATAGTATTGTAATATTCCCCAAATAAGCTCGTTTTAACACGAATTACACGTTACTCTCTGTGGGTTTTCACACCTAAGAAAATGTCGTTCAATTATCTATATTAATGCTACATCATTACTACTACGGCATTCAGAATTTAAAATGTTTATTCGAAGATGTTTCTATGAATACATCTATCTATTTCGTAAAATAATTACGAAGCGATTTTTTACAGCCTTGGCCACTTTCCGCGTCCCAATTTTCATGCCTCTTTAAGGTCGATGAAGAAGATGCTAAGAAGATGCCTCCATAGATCGTTTTCCTTCATTTCTCGTTTTTACGTGGCTTCAGTTATTGCCATATTCCATGTTCTTCTCAGTCTTCTCCTGTATATTCAATTTTGTATCCACTCCAAAACTTTTTGTGGAGGTCTATCCGATTTCAACTTTCTCATATGTCCATACCATTTTAGTGGTTTCATTTGGATCATCTCGTTCAAGGATGCTTGCACTTATATTTTATTTCTTATTTCATCATTTCTTATTTTGTCTAACAGAGAAAGTTTACAACATCTTCGCCAGAACATCATGTCTGTTGCTTGAAGTTTGTCTTTCAAATTTTTTTGTTAGTGTCCACATTTCTGTCCCATAGAGTGAAGTACTCTCTATGAAGGAGCTGTATGCGTTTCTTTGTCTTCATCGAAATAATTGAGTTCCATAACACTGGATTCAACTGTCTTGTTGCTATTTTTCCTCTTATATTTTTATTTTTCAGCATCCTGTTCGTCTCTACCATCTGCTGTTAGTGTGACTCCCAAATACTTATATTGTGTATTACTTTTAATTATTCCTAATCTATGAATACATTTCATTTAAAACATTGTATCTTCACAATTGTAGTTGTAGGAAAACACCGATTTTTTAAATTATTAACAAAAACTCATAAAATCAGGCATTTTAACTAAGGTCTAAAACCAACATTTTAGCTAAGATCTCAATTTCATTAAAAAAATTCTGCAGTTTTAAGAAAAAAACGTAGAAAAATTTGTTCAATTCTTGAAAAATCAGAGTTATCTACCAACATTAGGCCGTCACCGTTCTCTTTAACGTCCTTCAGACTATCCAACAACAACATTTATTTAAAATTAATGGAGTCGTAATTGTTTAAAGAAAATTGAAAATTGCCTTTATTTCACACAAAGTTACGCGAAAAATTCTCATATTTTCGAAAAAGTATACATTATGTTACTTCAAAATCTATCTTGAAGGAAAAGATTTTATTGAGGGAATATATCTCGATCTTTAATATTTTTAGTTGCAGGAAAGTTTAGTTTCGAAAAAGCAGTGCTTTCAACGAACATGAGACCTGACGCCAATTCTCTTAAACATCCTCCAGACTATCCAACAACAAAATTTAATCAAAATCAATGGCGTCATTTTTTTAAATTTTGAAAATATCCCAGGGGCTTTATCTAAAGTACTCCCTAAATATTAAAATATAGATTTCAAATTCAAGGAGCCGCGACGTTAACAAAATCGATTGGAGAATATCGATTTTGGAGAAAAATTGGCTGAACGGTTTAGCCACTAGCTGTTTTTCTATATCGCGGTAGTGGTAGCCTGAAAGTAAAAAAAAAGTTGAGAAAATTAAAGCAGTGTTCACAGAACAATTTAATGAAGAAAAAAATCATGATCTGAAAATAGGATGTATCTGAGATGTTCAAACTACAACGGACATGTATACAATATGGCACTTTTAGAAAGATAGAAAATATATATTTATTAGATAGTACAGTCCCACTGGGAGCAACAATGTAAGAAATGAGAAAGTGCAGTTGAAGGAATTAACAGTATATTCATGTGAGGTCAGGAATAATGTTAACAGCAATAATCTGCACTTTAATGCAGTAGGGAACAAAAGTGCTTGTGTATTCTTCCGTGATATAGAGAAGTTTTTGGTTATGGAATATAATGTAAGAAAATAATTTTAGAATTTATAATGCAGCTATCGAATGAAAAGACCTGGATCAAAACACTAGAACCACGACCTCAGATCATGAAAGATTTGAAATCAATGTTTCAAGGTTACGTAGTCATAAGATGGATCAGTATTCCGATTAAATTACAAAATTGAATTATTGAATGGTTACTGTATGAGAGAATTGAAAAGTATGCAAAACTTTGCCACGGAAAAGTGATGGCTTAAAATTATGTACGGGAGATATTTCCAAAGATGAAATAATAGGCGTGTTATTTTCCAGATACAGTGGAAAACTGGCTTAAGAATTTGTTGCCAATATGCATAGAGAAGTTCCTTAACAATTGGGTTTACACACGACAATCATGAAAAGTAATGGGTTGAAAGAAAACAGATGTAAAATTATTTTCGGCAGCGATAAAGAAAGTAGATATCGAGGAACGTGAGATCAGGCCACGCCCGCCGGTAAGACCCATACTAGAAAGATGCGCTTCCGCTAGCGGCCCTCAGAGAGCGGCCAGGTATATTAATAATAATGCTGGTGGCAGCAGAGCAATATCAAACGAGGAATTTTTCAGAGAAATAGTCTTTGTCTCTAATGGTTCTCCCAAGCCCTATACCCTCTCAGCAAAATATTAAGAAATTTGGGAATGGGATATGAAATCGCCAAAATCCCCAAATGCTCATTTATAATCAGTTCTACATGGACGACCCCAGCCAGAGATAGGAGCTTACCTCTTTGCTTCAACGTATAAAGTCCTTCAACAACTCTATTTGTATGTAGTTTGGCTACAGTACTCGTGAAAGAAAGAAAAATTCTTGATCCTGGCAAACGCAGTTTGATGTGTGGCACAAATATCCAAGAACTTCGGCAAGAGGATACCAGTACATATTTAGTCCAGCGTCAACTTTTGAACACAAGTAAAGCAAAGATGAGGTGTAATATTCAGAATAAAATCTTGCATAGTCAGAGAAATCTGTAAAACTTCTTTAAGCGGAAAGAATCTCATATTAGCCATCATCATTTGGGCTGTGGCTATATGTACTGTTGGACAAAATAATATGCACATCATACAGTTTTATAATTCATCTTATTACATATTATCTTATTCTTTTATTTTATCTTCATTTATTTTATCTTATTATCTTTTATTTTATTATCATGAAAGTGGGCAAATCGTTGTTGCGTGGTTAGCGGGCGCATTTGTGACGAAAATAGCTGAACTTTTTAACATTTCACCAACGATAAAGCCCACGGTAATGTCAGCATACACAAAACATGGTAAACCATTATCTGCAAAGAGGAATAGTGGGGCAAAAACCGAAGTTAACTGTCAGAGACAACGGACATTAAAGAATTGTGTCCAGACAATATAAAACTATCGCGGCAAAAATGATTGCAGAACTCAACAATCACTTCAGTAACACTGTTTCCACAAAAACAGTAGAGCGGGTTCTTAACAAGGCTAACATTTATGGGAGGACTGAAATTGCGAAAACCGTCATAACGGAAGCCCATGCAAAGCTTCGAAAGATGTGCCACGATTCTAAAATCTGAACAGTTGGTGACTGGTAGAATGTGATATGGTCCGATGAATCACCATTTACATTATTTCGTACCAAGAGCCGGATTTATAGAACACAAATATTTATTTCTTAATCTAATATATACATTTATACATACATATATACATATCAGTTGCCGTCTGGCTTAGTGAAAAATTCTTACTTCTATGAGTATTATACATATATACATATATTTTTTATAATACATAAATCTATTCATCTGAATGTGCCTCGAGATCTACGCAGGGACTCCAGCTTGTCGTCTGGTGTTGCAGATCTTTTCTGTTGTTCCGCAGCTAGCTTCCTGTGGCATGGGGTGGAGGAGGGCGCCTCTGCGGACTCTGTCCCGCGCTATCTGTTTGTACTCACGCGGGGCCAGGTGTATATTGTCGGTGTGCGTGTAGTAGCATGCCGCACTGTCATCAATGGTCTCAGTGACTATTTTTTCCCTTAAAGCTTTTATTTTGAGGCCATCCGCAACTTTCTTTAGTGCGGCGTCACTACCCGCACACCATTCTCCCAGTGCCCCTATCACGAGCGGGAGTACTTCGGCGCCGGTAATGAAGTGGGCGCGGGTGGCTTCGTATTTTTCGCGCTTCTCTTCTAATTTCTTCTCAAGTTTGCCTTCTCGTGTGTCAGCCACCGCGAAGTCTACCACGAGTGCCATTCTGCCCCGCGCGAGTACGAGATCAGGGCGACTGCTGCCCACCACTGCCTGATTCTCCCGGAGCACCTGCCACCCCGCTGCAATGGCTGCTTCTGTATAAATGATCCGATGTTGTTGTGTCGGGCGTTCCATAAAGGTGACAGGTAGCGGCACCCCGTGGTAACGTGACCAATGTTCTCGGTTGCTGGTTGCCGGTTGTTCCACGTACATTTCATTCTACAACTTTTGGTCACGTTACCTGGGCAGCAGTTGAGAGCTGGTGAGGAGTTGATCCTGGCCGGAAAAAGAAACTTATAGGTGGGAATTTTCATGTTCCTGCCAGACAGGAGAGGGAGTGCTAGGGGTCGCTCCTCGCGGCTCCGCTATGCTGCGCCCAGTCGGGCCCAGCGGGGGTTTCGTCCGTTCGTACGCAGGTAGGGGGAAGGTGTGGGGAAGTGTGATGTCAGGAGTGTGGGTGTTCCCTATTGCTGTGAAATTCCATTCTAATGGAGAACCCTAAAACAATCCTACGATCAGACTTGCTTGCTTCCTGTAGTCAAGTATGGGGAGGTTCCGTTATGATTTGGGCGGCTTTATCGTGGAGTTCAGCTGGACCTCTCATTACCATCACTGGTCGGATTACTGCTAATAAATATCTCGTCATACTCATCAATGATGTTCTTACAATGACCAGCGTATTGTTGCCAAACACGGCCATATTTCAAAACGAAAATACAACAAAAAAGGTTCAGGTGTGGTCTGCGGAGCATGAGATTATCATGAAACATTTTCCTTAGCTAGCACAATTGCCAGAACTCAACATAGTTTAATCGTTATGGGGCGTGTCAGAGCAGAAAGTGAGGAGTTGATTTCCTGCTCCTGCTTCGTTGAAGCAACTAGCGGGTGTTTTGGTAAAAAGAATAAGAGAACATTCCGTTAAAATCTGTTCAGACACTCTACAAATCTATTCCGCTATCAATACTAGCTGATCTGAATGCAAATGGTGGCCAAACATCTTATAATAAATAAATATTTTGTATATGCCAAGTGTTCATAATAATATGTAATATATAGTGATAATATATGAATATATAATATTCATAATATGAACTTCATATTACTTTGCCCAACCCCTGTACATTTGGCGTTCTTCACGGGACAACAACTGCACTGCAGAAGTTAATCAAAAAGTTAGAACCACTCTAACCATGTACTGCATGCACCATTTCAACAGTTCAATGGCAAGACTATATTTACCTCGGAACGAAGGAGGAAGAGGTCTTCTAGATTTTGATGCCTACTACGCGAAACAAATCAACAATTTTCACAAATACGTCTTTCAAAAACGACGACTCTGCATGAAGCAATTTGTGTAATGGATATGAATTTTACCCCTTTGAATCTGAATCAAGCGGACTTCCAGAGACGAGGTATCACCAAAGAAGATAGGCTGAGTGAGTGGACCCATGAGCGTTTACATGCTAGGTTTCCTACTGAGCCCAAAGGGAACTCTGTGAACATAGTCCCATGGCTAACAAAGTCTGACCTCTTTACTGAGAGGGATGACTTCATTATTCATCTTTATCAAGACGAAGTAACCTCCACTCGCAATTACCAAAGATATGTAATTGGTTATATGAGTGTACGGGACCATTGTCGCCTTTGCAATCAACCCGGCGAAACCTTCCAACACGTAATAGGTGGGCGTTCTGCTTTGGCACAAGCAGAATATCTGAGTCGGCACTACGACGTTGCTGCGGTTGTCCATCAGGCCGAGATTTGAAGTCAGAGATGATACGGAAAGAGGTCCCACACTACAAGTCCAAGTCGAATTCAGTTTTGGGGACGGAACGCTGGCAGCTCGTGTGGAACATTGAAGTCACCACAGATCGCAGGGTCGAGTCATATATAGCCAAGAAGCGGAAATATTAGGTATTGACTATTGAACCGAGCGACATATAGCGCTTGGTATCTCTTGATATACAAGTAGTGGTATACTTGGTATCTCTTGTAGTTCCTGTAGTCATCTCTGCAAATGGGCTGATCTCTTCGTCTGCAAGGCTTTTACTTACAAACTGGCACATTCAGACAATGTAAAAATTTGTCCCGAGCACTGTATGCATCACGAGGAAAGTTTTAATGACTGCAACATGTTGAATCCTGATCACCCCTGTTTGCAAGTGAAGGGCCTTGTTTCCCAAAAGGTCCTGAACCTGGTGAGGAGCACCGCGCTAGGCGAGAAAAATAGTAATAGTAGTAGTAATAATAATAATAATAATAATAGTAATAGTAATAATAATAATAATAGTAATAATAATAATAATAATAATAATAATAATAATAATAATAATAATAATAATAATAATAATAATAATAATAATAATAATAATATAATTTTGTCCATCCTGGTAGCCGAGATCGGTAAGGTGTGTGGGACCGAAGAATCGCGGATGCGAGTCCTACCTCGGACATGGTTGTGTCTGTATGTTCGTGACTGTCTATTTCATCTTTTATCTTTATTATCATTTCACCTCAACACCCAGGACTAACATCTCTGAGCGTAAGAACGTATTCAGCATGAAAATTCTGATCTCCTTCATAAAAAAATCACACGTAGCTATTCTCGATAAATATGACTGAGCCCCAGTGAGTTCAGGAGATGGCCAATTCGCGTCAAAAGAGGTTTTTCAATACAATTTTGAAGTAGGTAATATGATTATTAGATCTCTAATGATACAATTGAAAACATGATCCTCTATTCTTCACGTCTGTGGCAAAGATTGATAGTATTCGTATTTTTACATTTACTTTTCTATCAAATTCTTTTTTATTTATTTTATTTCCACTGTATTCGTGTCGATACTTGTAACCTATGTTCTGTGCTCTTCACTAGCTGATACATTTTGTGTTTTCTCTATTTCCTCATATGAATGTAGTTATATTGTTTTCTCTTTTGAATCCTACAAATAGTAAATATAAAGAATTTGTATGTTTCAGACTGTATGAAGTGCTGGAGACGTACAGTCGCATCCATCTTGTTCTAGAATACGCTGGAGGAGGTGAATTATTTAATAAAATAACATCAGCTGGAAGATTTACAGAATCTGAAGCACGCTCAATATTCTCACAGATTACATCTGCAGTCAAATACATGGTAATGTAAATCGTCTAATTGTTACAAAAAATGAATATTTGGCACTCGTGATATTACTGTGACTTGTTTGAATTAATAATTAGTTTAATAATAATTATTATTAATAATAAGAAGAAAAAGAATTAATAATTATTTTATTGTAACTGATTCTTAGTACCACGTAACTGGCCTGTCTTCCCCAATATCCAACTCTGCCTAGCCAATACCAATAACTTTTAGGTTTAATGACATATTTAGTTATAGTACTTCTTATTAAAGAAGTATTATAATCATGCCCCGGAAAAGGTGAATTTTCGACAGAAAAACTTATTGCTGGACCCTGGAACGAAAAAGTGGATAAATCTTGTTCCTATATGTAATAAATTAATTCCTCAAACACGTGTAATAAGTCAAAGATACCACGAAAATCGTGTAGGCGATTTTCTCCAAAATTGTTATCCCTTGATCAGTTTAAAGGAACTCGAGTCTCTCTGAGTTTGAAAACGATATTTTGATTTCGGGGGGTACTTTGCATGAAGCGTCAACATTTTCAAGTTTTTTCAAATATGATTCCAAATTTTTAAATTAAACTTTTTCCTTCGATAGCGTAAAGGATACTTAAGAGAATGGTGCAGGTTTCATTTTTGTTGAAATGCCTTATTTTTCGAAACTTGCTCTTGTGTTTTCTGAGTCTCCTTACAACGACAATATTGAAAATATTGATTTATCCAAAAGTAATCTCTCCTTTATGGACGTATTGAAATAAAGTTATGTGCAATTTTTGAAAATGTGAGTAGATATCGCGCAATTTTACGAGAAATGTAGGTCCTTTTAAAGGGTATCCCCGGATAATATGGTAAAAAGTTCCCCTAAACCAAGTGACATATGAGTAGTCACACTACTCATATGGCTGTTCGTTAGACGCCGCGTCCTAGAAACCTACGACCTTCCCCCAGCAGGTCACAGAATGGGGGCTGAAACGCTGGCACCAGCGCCTAGGACGCGGCCGAGTGGTTACTGTCTGGAAGTGTTTTATTGTGTTGTGAAAAAAGTTGAAAAAGTTGTGTGAGAATCGATTCTTGTATACGTATAAATACGACCTTAAAATAAATATAATTCCATAAGTATATACAATACAGACAAGTGCGAAAACCCAGCGCTTGTAAATAATAGTAGTAAGAAAACTGAAAATTGATTTCAAGTAGCACCCAATTGAGAACGTCCGTCCCCAGAAATGTGTGTTACAGGATTATAGGCTCGGTACTGTTCGACGGAAATCATTCCAATATTGCTGAGCGTTGAGATTGAAATGCACGAAAAATAAAAATATCCCATTCATTTACCGTGACAAATAATTCCAGTATTTTCCTTCAAATTAAATTCACACTGATTTCAGCTTCTGTTCTTTTCTGTCGGCCTATGTCTCCATGGCAGACGCCAGCCGAGTTTATAAGACCTAGGTCGCTTCGCTTGTGAGATCTTTGCAATCATATGTATTGTTTTTGTTGAATTATATGTAATTTTTTTGTGTGTCTTAATCTGCAAACTTCTATTTTTCTTCTAAAATCTATTCGATGTAGTACGAAGATGTATTTGTGTATCCGCCAGTATCGCACAGGGTTTTGTGTAGATGGTTTCTTACAAACTGACAAAACCATCGTCTTTCCTTAGGGTATGATACATTAAGGATTAGAAAGCTCTAAAAACAAGGGTGAGTATTGTTAGGAAGCAAAGAAAGCATTGCTTCATCTTTAATTTCTGACAAAAAAAATGTTCAAGCTGAATTCCAAAACTAAAAATACTTCGATGCGAAAGCGAATACTCTTGTTTTCCATCGCGAATTTTTGTACTTAGTCTTTTTTCTTGACGACAGACGTCAGAACTAGTCGGAAATCAATTGCTCATCGCTGCGCCCATCAGTGCAGCACAAAGGAACCACTGACAGGGAGCTGGTATCACCCGCCCTCAAGCCTCCACAAGGGATACTGTGAAAGAACGTGAGGGGACCCGGTGTATAGCAGTTGTGTGTTTTGAATTGATGGAGTGTAGTAGGTTTTAAAAAAACCTTTTAAAAGTATGTTGGTATTTTGTGTGTGCGTCCTATACTACTTCTACATTATACACTGTATTTCTAAAAGGGCGTTTCGTTGAAGAACAAACAGAGAGAACGATTGAAAAGTTCGCGCGTTGAAAATGAATTTGGAAGCAATGATTTCGCAGCGTACGGAAGCAACGCCTGGGAACTGATCTTCGTCGCCAGAGTGGTGCAGCGTATGTATGATCCTAAGTAACGTATTTTCTTCGTTTAGTTGGGCATCAAAAGAGCAAATTATTGTTATAGGTAAACCAACACCATCTCTACGATTTTTAACGATTGCAAATAAAATATTCACGTGACATTTCAATGTTGAATTGTATCGTAGCATTAGCTCACAGTCTGTGAAACAATTGGCCGAGTGTATTGTTGCAACACCCTATGGAGACAAAGGCCTCGGAATTACCTCGAAAAAGGCGCGTGACATCATCAAACTCAAGCCAGGTCCGACCATCTTGTTTTCATATTGCAATCAACATGTGCAGTGAAGACCAAGTTGTGTTCTCAATTGGTTATGTCCTTCAAAGCTTTGTGACAATTTTACATAGACGAGTATATATTTCAAGAGTAGTGTGTCGTTATATCGTGGTAAATACTTGGATGGTCGAAATATTTGCTTTCGGATTTCCGAAAGATTGATCTTTAAACAGGAAGTGATTGCGGGTGATTCAAGGATTTTCGTCCAACCAACAGTTCTCAAGTATTTTTATTTTTCTCAGTTGCGAATGTTGCGTTGGCCAAAATTACTAAGGAGATAGGAGGGATCACTTTTGTTGCTATCATTCTGGATGAAACTACTGATGGCATTAATATCAGTCATAATTCAATAATGGTTCGCTATGTATCAAGAAATGGGACCATTGAAGAACTATTTTTAGTATTTCGGGACGTTTCTTCGGAGAGATCAACAGAAACATTATTTAAAATTGTGTATGAGACTGTAAACGAATTAAATTGTGATTGAAAATTCAATTTTCAGAGTATGAAAGCAGCAAACAAATATAAATACCTTGGTGTACTTTGAGAGACGAATAAGCTTGGGGAGAAACGTGACACGAAGTATAAACTCTGTCTTATGGAACAAAACCATCACTAACACTACTAAAAGACGTCTTTACTCCTCGCTAGTTAAGAGTGTTACAACGTGCGGTTCAGAAGTTTGGGAGATTGATAAAAGAACAAAAGGGAAGCTGCTGGCCCTTGAAATGGACTACTGGCGTAGAAGTTGCTGTTATAGCAGACGTGACAGAATCAGAAACGACGACATAAGAAAGAAAATGGATGTAAAGAAATCTATCCTTGATGAAACAGAGAAAACACAAATCGTCTGGTATGGTCATGTTATGCGAATGACAGACGAAAGATGGCCAAAACACGTCCTGCTTTGGGTGCCGACTGAAAAACAGAAGAGAGGAAGACCCAGACTTGCATGACAGCAGGGAGTGCAAGAGGCTATGACCGCAAGAGAAATGCAAGATGATAAATGATCTAGGTATAGAAAATGGATAGAGAGGAATGGAGACTGAGAGCGGAGAAACGGCGACAGCTGTAGAGCAACCCTGTATGTATGTATGTGTGTGTGTATATATATATATATATATATATATATATATATATATATATATATATATATATACATATACACATGAAAACTCATCGCCCAGAGTTATGATGGTGCTGCAGTGATGTTAAGAGGATTACGGGCTAAAGAAGGAGAAGCGTTTCATTACGTGCTGTTTGTCCGCTGTTGAATTCTTCGACATAAATTGAACTTGGTGTTATCGCAGTCTGCATCATTAATAAAAGAATGTAAAATATTGTGCATGTCACTCAGCGACATTGCTTTTTCTTTTCACAGTCCTCATAACGAACTCACGCACTAGACGCAGGAGTAAAAAAATAATTCCAAAAGCAGCTTTTACACGCTGAAATTGTAACGGCAGATTATTTCAAACAGTATCTGAATATCGGCAAACTCTAATAAGTGTATTTTGGATTACGAAAGTAGCTGGGTTGTCGAAACACTGAACTAATCAAGAGGACGCCTAGCTTTATGGAGGGATCTTTTTACTTTCATTTTTTTTATCGCAAACCCTTTGTGAAGTATTTACTTTAACAGATAATCTGTTTGGTGTAGTGCTGAGCAAGACTAATGACATCAGTTTCTATGCTGAAATAATCGTCAGATTTAGAAATGTAATGTCAGAAAAGAACTGATTTTGTGAAAGTTTGGGAAAACACTGGTATATCGCAGCCAAAAAGTGAAAGATTACGCTGCAGCGAAGGTGATAATACGGAATTATATTATCGCAGACTTTTTATCGAAGTAATTGACTGCGTAGTACAACATTTGGATACAAGATTCAGTAATTTTAGTGCCTTATGGTTTTAGAATTGGGGAAACTTTCAGAGATATTCTTCGGTTCCGTTTCCTGAAGCAGCGTATACTTTTTAATTGAAAATTATAGAGCACGTTCGATGCAGTAGCTTTGCGATCGGAACTTTATGTAATATTGGAGGCATCAGAAGGAAAGTTCACAAACTGGCTTTGATGGTACACTGGTTATAATGCCGGGCTAGTAATCCCAAGTTCGCGCGTTCAAACCCGGTCAAAGTCGGGGAGATTTGTGAGGTGTGAAAAATCGACGGCATGCATGCGGACGCTTGTCGCCATGTAAAACAGATCCCAGGAAAGGCACTTGGCCAATACGTACAAACTTGAATTCTCTAGCAATATAGCACCAATCAGTTTTGATTTGAATTGCTGGATAAGATTGAGGATATTGCATCTTGGCTTGAGCCATCTGGTATTCAAATCAAACGTCAAACGTTTGGTGCACTATCCTAGGTTCGAGTCCCGACGACGGCAGGATTTTGGACACTAGCTTGTCAAGTAGGTCGAATTCATTCGCTGGCTGGAAAATAATTCTATCGGCCGGCTGCTCTGATCGGTAGTTTTCCATGGTTTCTCCGGTCACCATAGGCGAATGACGGAGCAGTACCCTAACAAACGGCCCACGGACCGCTCGCGTCTCTCACTCCTTACCCTTACTGTCCTATCCTCACTCCTTACACACACTTACACTACCACACATGCCGGGAAATCGATCGGTTGTCTAGAAGTGTCCCTGCTGGTGCGGTGTCCCGCAGGTGGGAGATACCTGGTGAGCGAAAACACCACTATCCGATGGTTTAAGGTGGCGGTGTTCCGCTCCTGCTGGGACCAGGTGTACCGTGACGTGCAGGGATTTCCTTTCAGGTATCTCCCCTACCGTTCCAACGCCTCCTACCAGGACATGATCGAAGCCTCTGACTAGTCTCACATGTGTGGTAGATTTGTGCATGTATGGTTGTGTGTGTGTGTGTGCAAGTGCAATTGAGGAGGCATAATGAGGAAGGAAAGATCGCGCGCGGTCCGTGGTTTTTTTAAGGTCCTGCTCTGGCATTTATTTGTTATTTATTGGAGAAACCAGGGAAAGCCACTTTATCAGAACAGCAGACAACTGCAATTCTCCTCCAAACAAGCTACATTCGTCGTAGATATGTAACTAGGGCCGAACATCCACCACCGTCGGGATTAGAACCTTGGAACTTCGCTGTCAGCGACGCTTATCGCCAGCGTAACTTTTGTTATGGATCCTACAACAATTATGAATACAAATCAATTAGACAAATTGTTTCTGAAATTGAATTATACCAGAAAAAAATTATCTGCCAACTCCATTGAAACTCGCCATATCAGGAAGCGGAGATTATCCTGATTACGTTTATCATTCGGCAAACGCAGTGCATAACATCAGATATTTACTAAAGTCATTACTGCGCAAAATATGTCACCTAAAATGATGAAAAATTCAAAATTTGTAATGGAAATGAGGCATATATTTTTGCACGGTCGGATGGACAGACGGACGGGCACACACACGTTTTGCTGACATTCGATTTTTCTGTATCAAGGACCCACAATACATGGATTCTGGCTACACCACGTGTAGGATTTTTACTTTCTTTCTACGAAGTAGAGAGGACATAATGTAATTCTGCGCGCAAAAAAGGCGAATTTTCGGCAGAATACTCATATTACAGAGTCCTGGTTGGGAAAAAGTGAATAAATCCAGTTTCTAAATTTAGAAAAAAGCATGTAACACGTGGTGTAGCCAGAACCCATGTCCTTGATACTGAAAAACCGAATGACGGGGAAACGTCGGTCTGTCCGTCCGTCTGAGAACAACATAAACGGCTAAAACTGCTCAGATGATTTTCTCCCAAATTGATGTTCCCCAACCGATCTGGCTGTGTGCCACGGCCCAATGAATTTGAAACCGATAATTTAATTTTAGGGGGTTACTTTACATGATGTTCCTGGGTCAATTTCCATTTTTAAAAAAATGGCTCTATCGTTTTCGATTAAATATTGTTGAATAGTGGGAAGGACGTTTAAGGGAATGGTTCGTTAAAACTTTTATTTTTCGAAAACTGCAAACTCAAAATATTTTTAAAGTATTCTTACAACTAAAATATTAAAGATAGAGATTTTCCCTTTTAATAAAATCTGTTCCTTAAAAATAGATTTTGAAATAAGGTTATGTACAACTTTTCGAAAATTTGAGTAGTTTTCGCATAACTTTGCGTGAAAATGCGAGCAAGAAAGTACGTGCTTTTTAGCATCACAAGTTTTAGCAACAAGATCTATCACGTTTTCGTTACCAGGGACCTGTAAGAAGTTGCCGAAAACTCGTTGTGCTTTGCCGAAAATTCGACATTTTTTCGCGCAGCATTACATACATACTTTCTCTTTAATCCGTAACGGAAAAGTAAAAAATTATCTGCAACCGTACCAGCACTTCGACCTACAAGATTCGAAGAATGTGCAGCACATGGTACAAATATTGCGTATTTATTCTGCTCGAAACCTTACTTTGCATTCCTGAGTAACGGCTAGACATTAGCAGCAATATCGTAAGATTGTCCTCTACATTTAGAAAAAAACAAGTTTACAATCTTGAGTCCAATAATTAATTCCCTGAGTTGCTATTTCTTTGCCAGTGTGACGTTTTAATTCGAGAAACGTTATAAACCTCTTATTCAATTTTCCGTTTACAGGTGAAACATATCTTAGAACAATGCTAAGCTGGTCGGTGTGAGAGCTGTCACGCGTATAATCTACAGATAAACTAAAATACCCAGCCGTTTATACTTCATCTAAAATAGTTGATCGAACTGTATTAGACATTAGGTCAATACGTTCTTCGTATATTCGCGTCGATAGATATGATGTATTCCATGTACCACTGTTCCCATACTTCGATATATGAGCTGCTAAGAAAGGGTCAAATTTTGCTACTAGTTCTAACAATCGTAAAAGAATATCCGTTCTGTATTGCTCCAAACTTCTCTCCTGATCCTCAAAAAGACAAACCTCGTTCAGCTAAATCTGACAGGTCAAAACGTTCTACGTGTCCGCTTAGGGAGCCCGGCGCTCGTACGGGCTCGGGCAACTTCTCCGGACTCCGCACTCACTTTCCCTTAAAATCCAGAAAGGGGTGTTCGTGCGCAGTCTCTAGCGACGCGAGGCGATGAATAGTGGCTTTACACGAAAACATGCCAGATTTTTCTTTCAAATTACCGAGAATTGTGTAATGTTTATATTCTTCACTACCCATTACTATTTGTTGTTTATTTTCTTACTAAATTCTCCCTTATATAAACTTCCTTGCTGAGTGACAGGAATATGTTTGAATGGTGGATTCTTTCCTTGTATTCGTATTCTGTTGTGTTATTAAATAATACAGTTATTTATTTTTAGCAATAATGTGAAATAAATTAACAAGTCTCTTTAAGTTAACAATTCTCACTTACGGGCGGACAGCGCTTTTAACAGACGAGAATATTTGTCTGTTAAACCTAAATTCAACGTAGAAAGTTCATACTTGTATATCACTCTTAGATAAACAGGGTTATAAAATCAAGATATCTTTATTCAAATTTTTAAATTCTACTCTCCATTAAGAATTTGAAATCGAACTGATGTATTATTTCATTTTAATGAATAATTTATTTTCCTTAAAGATAAAATGGGAGTTAGTATGGCCAAATTTGTGACAATAATTGTCAAGTAGCTTCTGCCAAAGGCTGTTGTGGAAGAGGTATCCAGTGGCGTATCGCCACTCCGTGAGCTTTGTACAGTCCTTACTTTTAAATCTCGCGCCAATTTCTCTGGATGCCGTGTGCACGAACTCTAGTAAGCTTGGTGGCCTGCCCTCGACCTTGATATGCCTGAGCTAAAGTCTTAATGACGAATAAGACACGGTGTAACACATGACCAATATGTAATGTCCTGGTTGAATTGTTCTTGTAATTTACGTGTTATTATGTTCCATAAATTTCATTTTATTACAAATTAGCACCTTAGCATCATAGTTAATGTCATGGCAATATTTACTTCGAACTATGTTCAAAATGGAAAAGATAGTGACTTAATGTATATCTGATAGAATAGTGCACCTTTAAATTAAATTTGCGAACGAAATACGCAGTGAGAACATCAACCAACGGAAAATATCATTGTAAATAACAAATGTGATAGGAAACACAAACCTCGACAACCGCATAATTCAGCCAAAAACTTAGTAATCTCTTGGAATCGCTTACGCACACAGCAGATATTGCCACCCAACACTTTCCCGCCAAAAGTTGTGACGTCATTCTGCTCACTTTTATAATCGAGTTCACATAATCCTCTAGTCAGTGGAAGGAGTTTTATCGACGAACGACAGAAAATCTGAGAGAGCTTTTTAAAACTCCAGTCATTTGTACATCATTTCTCTCTCATGGTACGCAGCACGTATACTCAAGTTAATGTTGATACATGTTGAGACAACAGAGGTCTCAAAAGAAAGTGTATAGACAGTTTCGTAGTAAGCCGAAATTAAATTCGCTTGTTGCTTAAGATAGGTAGTGGAGGTAGTAAGACTGAGACTGCTAGACTAAGACTGGACAAATCCAATAAAATTCCAATAAAAAACGCAAAATTGGCAATGTTGTATTAAAATATATTAAAATATGTATATGCAAATGTATTAAAATATACAAAAGTTAATTTTCCAATGATATTTTATATAAGAGGTATACTATTTTTCCTAAATTATACAAACCTATATTTCCGAAATTTTACAAACTTTTGAAACCATATTAACAATTTCAATTTTGAAATGCTTCATGACATAGGTGATTTGCTAGTGATGGATTAACGAAAACAATGTTTGTATCTATAAGAAGTGGTTATAACACGTTTTCATTCCGATGAAACAATATTATGTTCATTGCTTCTCTTCCGAAAATAAAAATATAGGAATGTGTAAGCATAATTCTTTCAAAAATGTTGTAAGGGAATGTTTGTATTATTATACATTTGTTTGTAATTTTATTACATTGGATTGATAATCATACATAGACTGCATGTAAATAATTTATTATATTGATGTGTGTTTTCCCCAAGTGATTACGCCAATGATGAATTAACATTATCTGAAATAATTTATTTTTTGGTCTTATACTAATACATTAAAATATTAACTAATTAATTTGTTTTAAAAACAAATGTTTTAAAGGTATTAGATGTAAATTGTTACAATAAATGGAAATAGTATTTCGTCAATTTTTATTGAATCTGTAAGATTACGAAGAAAATATTCAAAACTGATATGCACTATATTCTACAGTGCGACTATTTTCTTAGTGCGCCGCCACCGTGGGAAATTCTGTTTGGCCGGACATGCTGGGGAAAGGGCGATCACTCTCCAGGAAACATTGGGGACGGGAGATTTTAAAATCCGGTGCAGTCTTATTGGGTTGTCGAGTTGTGATAGTGTCTTTTTTTACTACGCTTGGTTTTATTGTAATGGCTACGTAATAGTAAAAATAACTGATTTTGGTGTATAGAAAATCCCATACATTTTTCACGAACGTCTGCTGTAAGGGAACAAATGTGCTCTTATTGTTGACGGAAACAATAAATGCAAGCCGTTAGGTGCAGCATATCCTGAAGTCTTTCTTCCAAATGTTGACAAATGAAGCGCGTAATTACGGTCATTTTGAACAGGACTCCGTAATCGCACACCCTGCTTCAGTTTTCTAAAGGGCTTAAGGTGCCGTTTATGGAGGCAGAATTATCACACATGGTTTGTTGCCTGCACGCTCTCCTGATCTGATTCCGGAAGGTATATGCTTGACTATCCTGAGCATTTCTTTCGTTACACAGCTATAAAAACTGAGACGATTGTAAAGGAAAACCACAGCTCTATTTTGGCCCCAAACGCAGGGCCGTTTCAACAGCGTTGGGGCCCTTGGGCCTTCGGCTCCCTATGCTTAACTTTTACAAATCTACCCCCTTCAATTTAAAGACAATTTTTGTTTAAAAAACAACTTCTTATCAAAAATGGGGCAGGGGATTTGGAACTTAGTAATTCAGATAGGAAGGAGTTTATAGTTTTGTAAGATATAGAAATATGTTTTTAAAACATTGACCCATGTGTTTAAATATTGAACCTATGTAGGTGATGTAAATAAATTTCTTAGCTTCTAAAGGACAACTCTGTGTAAACAAACATAATAACTTCAACTTTTTTTGTCTATTATGTTTATTTATGGAAAGAGATATATTTAACGCGATGATCGAAATGGTGTTAAATTAATTATTCAAATCAATTTCTGACATAAGGACCTGGAATAGTTGTTGATCCAAGAGTGAAAGGCAACATATTTTTAATGACGAATGTGATTGAAATGAGAAGGGATGATCATATCTGCATGAGGTTATATAAAAATATAAAAAAAGTGTGTAGAATTTTTAAAAGTAATTGTTAAATCAAGAAAATTCAAGGAGGGCTTGTGTTCAATTCCTATTGAGAATTTTAATTTTAGGGGAAAATAATTTATGAAATCAAAAAAACTAACTCAGTTTTCTAGATTTGCAAAGCATAGCCAGGATTTGCCTAGATTTATAATAACAAAAACATAATGTCACCAACATACCTATAAAAATAAATAATGTTTTTAAGGAAAAAGTCCAAGCTATTAAATAGTATGTTATTTTTAAAATGATTTATAAAAAGTTCTGCAATGAGGGGGAAATGTTAGAGTCCATTGTTAATACTTCTGATTGTGAATCGAATTTATTGTTAGAAGTGAAAAAATAAGGATGATTCAGTCCTCGTAGCCCATTCAGGACCCGGGGATAGAGTAAACTAAGTTATTCATGAGTGCAAAAGGAAATAGTGTAAACCTTCTTCAAAATTTTGAGAAAAAGGTTTCTTGTCATATTTTGCAAAAAAAAAGGAACCAAATATTACATTAAATAATATTCTCTATTTCTATTATTGCATATTTCTCACTAATCTGATAGTTATCTCACTAATATGATAGCAGAGAGAAATAACGTATTTAAGTGTTATTTAATATCCTTTTATCATATTTGCTGTACAGCCCAAAATTCGCATTTTCGCCTCGTGTAACAGGGGCTCTAAAAGTATTTAAAATGGCCTCCTCCTGCGTCATCGCAAGATAGCATCTGCCACGCACGGCCTCTGAGACGTAAACAACTTTGCTGGATTGTACCTTTATTTCTACCGCCACTCTTTATTTCGCGCCGAAGAAGGTCATCACGATCCTCGATTTCGGTAGCATAAACGTGGTCTTTCATTACCTCCAGCTGCAAAAACGTTGGAAGTACCTGAGTTGTAAAATCCAAGTCCTGAACGCCTCTTAAACTCTAGCGTAAGAAATGACTGAGTATAAACGCATCCACAATGCAACAACACATCCACATTATAGAAAATCGCTCTTGAGTGCACTCGCACTAAGTGCAACTTGCGGATTTTCCTCGGAGCTCGATACAAATTGTGCACATAAATTTTGCTAGTTTTTGTAAAACACGCTTCATTTGACCAAAGAACGAAATGATTGGTTTTCTTTGCATTTGCGCAGGTAATGCTTATAGAATTGAACACGACGTTAAGTGTGCACTTCGCAAATGCTACACTCGTTGGAAATGGAAAAGTCGTAATCTCCCCGTATGAATTGTTCGTTATACGAGGGATACTGATGACTTCACCGCGCGCTCTATTTGCCTCGCGTTTGGGGGTTCTCGGATAGTATGATTAATTGAGCTTTCCAGACAAGTGGCAAGCACTAACGCGAGATGAAGCTGCTCGCTCACTTGCCGTAGTCCGTGTTACACGAACACAAGCGCAAAGTCAAAAGTTTAACGTTAATTATTTACACAACTGTACAACGAAGAGAATCCAATTTTAATTTTAGCAAATTTAGTCTGTATATTACATATGGAGTAAGGTTCTAACACATGGCATATTAGCAACGAGTACTGAATCACCCTGCATGAGTAATAGACAAATAGTTTGATGGATTCTAGTTTTTCTAGGTGGGATAAATTTGATTTCATAAATTGATTGATATAAATGTCCTGAACATCGTTGCGGAAAATATTAGTAAATATATTGATCACATCAAAAGAGTGTATTGCGTGGGTGGGAAACATCAATATTTTGAATTTTATTAATGAGATCAATGGAATCATTCACTCTGAATCTGGGATTAAACTGGATGTTAGAGCTAAAAAGAAGAACTATAAATTTGCAAAGGGGTGAAATACTGGATCTGAATAAACTAAAATTAGTCAAATTGGAAAATTTTCTTGAAGTTGTAGTTTGTAGGCCAGAAAACTATACTACCATGTAGTTTGATAAGGCCATACAACCTAGGACATTGAGGTTTCATATTCTGAAGATATTTTTTTGTGCTCGGAAATGAGAGAATTGGCTAGTATTGTATTCCTGATCTTTAGGTGGAAGGATGGAGTGGGGTCTTTGTCAAGGTAAGAAAAATTATTTTCATTTTTTTTTAAATTGCAATTTTGCAATGTAGTCATTTTTGTATATTATTGCAATAGTATTGCCTTTATGATCTTTGTTAATAATTATGTTATTAAGTTTCACTTTCCAATTAATTTTTGAATATATTTTATATGTAATGGTGGTGTTGGTGTGGGAGGTCTTTTGACTTTAAGTGGGAGACGGTTCTTTCGCGGAGAACCACAGCCAACCTCTTGTTTGGCCAGTAATGTACAAAGTTATAGCTAACAAAATGTACAGACGTCTAGAAAAGAACCATCTGTTGCCAATTACTTATAAGGGATCTAGTTAAGATACGTACAGCTGTAAGGAAATCTTTCTACTGAAAAAAGTCATCTTGAATGATGTAAGGAAAAAAAGGTAATTTTGAGCATGGCTTGAATTGACCACCAGAAGGCGTTTGACACAATTGGCTTTTAAAGACCTTGGAGATTATCAATTTCATGCTAGACATATTGAAATTTGCGAGGCTTGTATGAAGTCGTGGAGTACCAGGTTACTAATATCCAGCGGAAACAAGTACTAGAAACAAGAAGTATCCAGATTAACAGGATTTTTTTCAAAAAGATTAGCTATCCCCTCTGCTGCTATACATTAGTTCGATTTCACTATCTAGAAATTTGACGGTTACCGACTTTGGTTATAAGCTTCATAGTGATGAGAGACCAGTATCACATTTGTTTTACATGGATGATCTTAAAGTGTCTGCTAAGAATGAAACTATTCTCTCCCAAATTGTGTCGTCAATGATTTTATCAAGGACATCTGCATGAGTGTGTTGATAAGTGTGCAAAACTCAATTTAAAAAGAGGGAGAGTGACATCGTCAGAGAGCATTGAAGTTGATGTGCGTACAGTGAGTGGCCTTGAACAATATGAAAACATCTCGAACGACTCAATGGAAGAGAGAATTTACAGGGAGTATTCCAGAAAAAGCGAGACTTGTCCTGCAGTCCGCCCCGAACTCCAGGAATAAAATATCGGCAATTGGTAGTTTGGCGGTGCCTGTAGCCGAGTACAGTCGCGGTCTAGTGAACTGGACTGAGAAGGAAATTCGAATCATGGATTGAAAAAAATAAAAAAATTTAAAGTGCTTACTGTGTATCATGTTGCCTATATTCGAGCTGGTGTACCCGTAGAAATATTAGATTTCGCGTTGAAAATCCCTTAATTCCAGAGGTTGATGGCGATGGACATACCTTCCTGCCTACAGCAAACTATGAAGATTAAATTTATTTGATTGGAGAGCGTATAAAATATTTTAACATCCTTTGAGAGTATAGGGGTTGTGGTGAGTTATCGTTGGCATTTCTAATGATACGCATGACGACGCATATAATTATGTCATCCTTTGAGAGCTAAATACTAGTACTATAGAGGTAAACGAATTCCGTGATTCCAGCCCATGAATTTGAATTTACATTAATTTTTGTATACGTAATGTTTCAAGTTTCGATAATATAAACGTGTTGTTATAAGAGAACTAGGTGAGCGAGTGGATGTCTCAGTATCGACGTGTTTTATTTCAGAACTAGAGGAGTGGCGGGTTTGATTCGGAGTCTGGATAGTTATTTTTATCCATTCTACATTGCCATTAAATCTTCTAAATTACAGCATCCAACTTGTCTTGTCAATATTATGCATAAAGCAGTCAAAATTCGCTTTCACGAACATGGCAAATATTTGAATCCTTAAGAAATTTCAACATTGATCGCTCTTATATGAATTTAAAATTATGTATAATGTAGAGTGGAGATAAATATAATAGATCTTAACCCTGCACCGTGCGCGCATTTTTTTGTAACGATTCAACGCGCACGACCGTGTTTGGAGGTTTTTAATTGCTTGAAAGTTTAATGGTTCTATGGATTTTTGTATATACCTAAACGTTTTCACCCAGCATCAGCTAGATAAAAAAACGAAAATATTATAAATAATTGATTTTATTTAAAAAATAAACAGAAAAAGTGCCCAAACGTGGTTCAATAGACATATGTAAAAATTAAATGTTAGTTGATAATAGCTAACCCGCCGATAATCACAATATTAGAACAATTCTGCATTTACTTCAGTAACAATGACCTTAAATGCACCTAGTGATAACGCTCTGACAATGTTTGTATTCGTTTGTTATTCTTACCAGTTCTGTGAAAGGAAACAATCTGACAAGATGCGGTTTAATGCGGCTTTTGGCGTAGATATTTTACTTTCTGGCTACAGAGTAGAGATGAAGTTATGTAATGCCGCGTAAAAAAATGGCGAATTTCCGACACAAAAACTCTTACCAGGGCCCTGGTAACGAAAAAGTGGATAAATCCAGTTGCTAATTGTAGAAACTAGAGGTGCTAAAACAGCACATACTCTCTCGCCCCTTAGTAACGGTTATATGATAATATTATTCCGCATTTCTCTCTATATCAACACATCTCAGTCGATGAGCACTTACAGAAAAGCGCGCACGCAGCGATGGGCGCTGCCAACAATGGACATATTTTTTCTTATTGATTATTGCTAAAAGTGCCATTTTTGCCATAAATGGAAGGTAAGTAGTTGGTGTGAAACCTGAATAAATTGAATTAATTTCAAGCAGAAATTACGCCAAACTACTTGTTTTTTTTTTCAAAAAATTGTTCATGATTTTTTTGAAGAGTTAATTTTGTACAACATACCTGAGGCAAAAAACTTTACCTTTGATTTTTTAGTTTTGAAATTTTGTTTGCAATTTTCGAAAAAAAAGCAAAACTTGAAAATGAGATTTGCGCCATATTTCTTACTGCGCCTTATTACATATGTGGAGAAAATGTAAAGAAAAAATCGGAGCGGTTTTTGAGAAAATTGTTTTCGTAAATTCCAATCGCAAAATACGCCAAATCTACTCGTTTTTTTTGAAAAAAAATGTACATGCCCTTTCTTGAAGAGCTAATTTTGGGCAACAGACTTTGTCTGAGACAAAAATCTCTATCTCCAATTTTGAAGCATTATTTTTTTTTCAGTTTAAAAACTTTACCTTTGATTTTTTAGTTTTGAAATTTTGTTTGCAATTTTCGAAAAAAAAGCATAACTTGAAAATGAGATTTGCGCCATATTTCTTACTGCGCCTTATTACATATGTGGAGAAAATGTAAAGAAAAAATCGGAGCGGTTTTTGAGAAAATTGTTTTCGTAAATTCCAATCGCAAAATACGCCAAATCTACTCGTTTTTTTGAAAACAAATGTACCTGCCCGTTCTTGAAGAGCTAATTTTGTGCAACAGACTTTGTCTGAGACAAAAATCTCTATCTCCAATTTTGAAGCATTATTTTTTTTTCCAATTTTCGATGTCAACGAAAATTAGACCTGAGCCATTCTCTTAAACGTCCTTTGCACAATTCAACAAAAATTCAGTCCAACAATTTGGAGCCATTTTTTTTAAATTGTGAAAATGTCCCAGGGACTTCATGTACAGTACCCCCAAAATTAAAATATCGGTTTCAAATTCCAGGGTCCGCGAAATCAGCTGGAACAATTGGGGAATATCAATTTCGGCTGACCGATTTACGCGCTAGCTTTGTGCACAAACGGGGGGGCAGACAGACGTTTTGCCGTTAGTCGATTTTTCGGTAGGAAGGACACACGAAACAGGGATTCTAGCTACACGACGCGTTCGAGGTATTTTTTTCTAAATTTAGCAACTGGATTTATCCACGTTTCTTTCCAGGGCCCGGCAATAAGAGTTTTTGTGCCGAAAATTCGCCGTTTTCCAACACACAATTACAATACTTTCTTTTGTACGTTAGTAAGTGTGAGAAAGTAAAAATAAATCACAAAACAATCAATAAACACGTGGCGTAGCCAGACCCCTTGATACCAAATATCGAATGACGGCAAAACGTTTATCCTTTCGTCCGTCTCTGAATAACGCTAACGGCTAAACCGTGCAGCCGATTAGCTCCAAAAGTGATATTTTCGGCAATCGATCTAGCTGAGTCGCGGCCCCTTGAATTTGAAATCGATATTTAAATTTTGGGGGGTACTTCACATGAAGCACCAAACGTTTGAAAAAGTGGTCCATCGTTTTTTATTAATTTTTATATTGAATAGTGTGAAGGACGTTTAAGATAATGGTGCAAGTCTCATGTCAGTTGAAAACTTTTTCCAAAATTGAAAAAGTTCAAAATTTTTTCGGAGTCTTCTTACAATTTTCTATTAAAGTATTAAAGATAGAGATATACTCTTAATGAAATTTGTTCTTCAAAGATTTTGAAATATAGTCATATACAACTTTTCGAAAATTTAAGTAGTTTTTGCGTAATGTGTGAAAATACGGGCAAGGAAGTACGTGCTGTTTTAGACCCACTATTTTATTTCTGTGTTAATTTTTCTTCTGAACAAATATATCCATTCTTTTGTAAATATTGAATAGTTTACATGTTTCTGGAGTGTTTATATGTTTCTGAAATGGAAAATATCGGCATAGAAATATTTTTTCAAACCATCCCATGAGTGGTTATCAGGGCTCAGCAAATTCGAAATATTATTAGACAAAATATGCTTAAAATTTACTTAAGAGCTTATTTCCGAAGTTTCTTTGTTTACTCACAGGAATTGAACTATTACATATTTGCGAAGAAAAATCAAAATTATGTTTCTCTGGTGGTAATTTTTCGCATTTGAGAATTGTGCCATTTATTTATTTATTTTATTTTCCTTTTTCTTAAGTTTAATAAATTGAATTCATAAAAAATGAGTTTAATCTGATTTTGTAGGAGTGGTGCGGGTGAAAATTGTTCAAAAGTCCCAATCGAGCACAAATAATCCGAAAGTACCGGAAAGTGATAAGATATTGTTAAGTGTTTCGTTCCAGGTCCATACACACATAGTAATGAATTGGTAAACCATAAAATACGTATTCAAGCCCATCAACCTCCCCTCGACATGTGGCAGTATGCGTAATGTGTGTTGTGGATGATTCTTAAAATTTATTACTTAATAAATTATTTTTTGACTCACTTCAAATGGTATTGGATGTCATTTGAATGCTGACACTTGAGAATTATGGGTGTATGAATTTCATGACTCTTAACTTTCACTGACGTGGCTGCGTACCAAGATGTTGCTGTCAGTGATTTACTTCATAGCCTCGGATTGCCAAATTCATTGAAATATTTGAAGTTTTTTGCAAAAAAACTTACAAAATACAATGTATTATTCTTATGTTTACTGTATTGTCTCCATGTTTTTTAATAGTCTTTTATTTGTAAGTTTCCCCAAATTAAATTAAATCACACCACAGCACAACCAATTTTTCCAAAAATTGTTCTACAAGAGAAAAGAGGTGAAGTTGAAATTAAATATTAGATTTTGAAGTTATGGAACATATACTGTTGATGAGTTTTGGAAAGAAATTTGAAAATGAATATCTTCATTTTTTGAAAAAAAGCAGTTTCGTATTTGACTATTGGTCTCAAATTGATTGTAAACTCATCTTTTTCCCTTGTATTACTATTTTACGAAAAATTGCATTGCTTTGAACCTCGTTCGATTATTTTTGTTTTAAGGATGTTTTATTACATTTAAAAATTTATTACAGCATGGAAAAAAAATTATCCATCGAGATATAAAGGCGGAAAATGTCTTCTTTTCAACACCGACTCTAGTGAAACTGGGAGATTTTGGCTTCAGCACAGAACTAAATTCAGGTATCTATATTGATATTTAGTTTACATTATGGATTTTGACAGATATTTCATATGTTAGGGATATTTCCTGCACATCGCTGAATTGCAATGCCATTGACCAGGACATCCTCTTGTGAACAGCACTCTTGTCACTTTCGAGCAACTTTCGACTGGTGTAATTGAATCACTTTTAGTAGTAATGCACTCTTTCATCTTCGTATGTCTAATTTTATTACCACGTTGATGAAATTAAGCTAATAACGCTTTACGTTTCATCTTATGTAAATAATAAAAATTAATGTATACAAATTAGTCTCCGAACACGCTAGTGGAACATATTGTAGACGAATTTATGATATTGTGAGAAAATTGTAGAAACACTTACACTACGAATCAAACAGTTAGGGAAAACATTTGCTGAATTACACTAAGTTAGAGCACAGACTAAATTGAGAATCTGAATATTAATTGATTTGATCACACCATCTCGACTGAGATTATTTACTTATAACATCTTATCAAAACTCAAAGCAAACTGGCACAGGGGAGGGGATGATTTTTATTTTTGAAAAATGTTCATTATGGTATAAACCGTTTTCATTTTTTTTATTCCCTTCTGTTCGGCATTACAGTCCTTCAGGTGTGTGAGAAAAATTAGTCATTAATAGTACGTCATATATTCTCACGCTAATTGTCATGATTGTTACAGGCTATTGTTTTCAGAGGATAATTCAGTTCAATGGATATAAAATTTATACTTGCAACTCGTCATTGAATATTATAGTTGAAAGTTTATATTTCAAATTACTGTATGTTGAGAATTAATGCTACTGAATATTTGTGGAGACCTAAATTTGTCTTTGAGGAAGTGTGAGCATATTCGGTTAGGTTTTGAATGGTTTCTGCCGAGTTTAAAGAGAGGGTGGCTGGAGAATCTGAAAGAAAGTTGAAAAATTTGTGAGAAGTTTTTAGAACGTATTGGTTCTATTTGTAATTCTCTGTGCAGTTGTTTCTTACTACTGAACAACGGCGCTTTACTTTTCTTAAGCATTTGTTTTGTATCAGTGGTTGTTTTTTACTTTCTTGTATACGTACGTATATAAGGAGTAATATACGTAATATAGGAAAAGTTATGAAATGCTTCGGAAAATATAGTTCGAGATTTCAACGGAAATACACGTTTTGGGGTCCAATTTCTTCCTGATACCGAAAAAGTGTTTTTTTTAAACGTCCGTCCATCTGTGAACGCTAGTAGCTCCTAAACCATACGTAGATTTTTTTCAAAATGAATGTCCATCTGGCTCGAGTCGAAGCTTTGAGATATTGAAAAACATTCTTTAAAATTTTGGGGTACTTTACAAGAAAGCCCTGGGATATTTTCAAAATTTTCTTAAAAACGGCTACAATTTTTTTCTTTAAATTTCTTGTAATTATATAGTAAAACATATTTGACTTTTATAAAAGTGGTAGCGGTATGATTTTTAGAGTTAACTCTGAATTTTCTGAAATTGCAAAGGTTTGGATTTTTCCGGTGTCTTCCTACAACCACAAAATTGAAGATATAAATTCTTCTTTCCAACAACTTTTCGTTTCATAAAGGCTATGTGTATTTATTTAATTTTACTACTTTTCGCGGAATTTTGCGTGGAATATGTGTATTATTAAAAAATAACAAAATCATTTCCCGGAAAACCGGTACAATTTTTTTCTTTACACTTTTGGTACAGTTTGGTACAAATTCCAATTGGGCGATACGATCTCCAGCTGCGTGTGTGGTTGCCCAGCGCCATGCCTTTCGTATTTCCCTGTTGCTTTGCAACTGGAAATATCTCTTGTCTTGTTATAAAAATATTATAAACATGTCAACAGTTTTTGTGTGTCCATTCAATTTCATTAACTATTCAACTCAGCCAACAGGTTATGGTGCCCAGAACCTCTGTAATAACACCACACAAAATAGTTAACGATTCTCGTATTGGAAGTTGAATACCACGTCCTGAATAATGTACACGTCAGGCGTAAGATTCGAAACACTGAACAAACAGAACTACGATACTTAGAACATCCAAATGCGTGCCTTGTTAATTAAAAATGACGCATAGAGTTACGTGTGTGGCGCTATTGTAAAGCCCGAGTCGACAGCAGACAATGCACACGAAGTACAAATATGGATCGTTGAGGATTTAAAGGCACAGTTGGACATTATCCTGACAATCCAACAATCCTAGATTGAGCAAATTAAAAGATGTGACACTTCTCGTGGTCTGTGAAATAAGAAGTATTATAGAAGTCCAATGGACCCGCAACAACTGCTGCCCTTCTAGACCTGCTCATCTTGATAAAAATGCATGATGGAGACGACGCTCTACAACACACCCGAGAATTCTTCGATGTGGTAGACAAGCTTGTAGAAATGGAGATAAATTTCACTCAAGATTAACTGACTATCGTCGTTGATGTTGTTTTTAGCCAACGCATGCAACCCCCAGCCATTTGGTGACGCGCCGACCAATATAGACGTGCAGACTTACCTCTCAGCTTGTAGGGATCTGCACGCCACAATGGTCAAGCGCGTTGGTGGCGAGACACTGTTGCTCATTTAGCGTTACCCAGGGGACACGTGTGGTAGACCACAAACGCGAACAAGTTTGTCTCCGCTGTCAATTATTATTATTGTTGTTATGATTGTTGTTATTGTTATTATTGGACTAGGAGATGATAGGATATTGACGAAAGGTCATTGTGGGCATTTTGAACCATCCCAGCATTTGCCTTATGACCGAGAGAAACCACGAAAACCCCGGCCAGGAATCGAACCCAGAACTCCCGATTGCGAAGTCAGCGCGCTACGCACTGAGCCACTTCGCTCGGTATGTACTGAATATCGTACTGTTACGCACCCTGCCAGAAACCTTCGACAACATTCTCTGCACCTTAAACTCCCGTGTCGTGTTGACTATACCAGAAAACTTACGTATCAAGATCGGAAAGGAGTTAGATGCTTGAAAAAAAGCTCGCATCAGAACGCGATGGTCGCTGGAGAACCCGTTAAGAGTAATCGCCAGATTACTTTACGCTATCAACACGGGGAACAGAAAAGAGACGCAAGGATTAAATTTTACAGCCACGGAGGAATCGGACACCGCCTAAGAAATTGCAACCAGCTGCAGACGACAATGCAACAGTTTGCAAGCTGTGGGGAATTCATATCCCTGTGTGTTACATCGAAAGCAGCGTCAACCAAGTGTTCTCTAACCGGAAACAGCGTAAGTAGCGGCAGTTTGTGACTCGGTAGTGGATAGTGGAGCCACGATCTAGAAAATGAGTTTTCGTTGGATACCGCACGAATACGAAAGGCTATAGAATCTAGGTTCCGTTGGAGAAATGAGTTATAGTGTCGAGAGATGTCTGGATTTTGGAAGAGTATACTGAGAGGTTGAACTACAATTTCGAGGAGTTCAAACCAGAAGAGGACAATGATACAAAATCCAGAATCGATGAATAAACAAGGCAGGCAGAGAAACGCCGTAGCATCATTCGTTGTCGTGAATCACAGCCGTACTCAGTGTTCGGAAGGCGATCTGTATGTTCCGGATCATAGCATAAAACGGGTCAGTAAGGACGCTGACGATTCGGACAAGAAGATTCCACCCCTTTCGAAAAATGTCACTGGAGGTCGCGGCGGAAGGCCACGAAAGGTGTATACCGGACGCCCAAAAAGACCCCGCCTGGACCGAGGAGGACGTACCGGAGAGCAAGATTATAAAAATCAAGCAGATCTCGCATTTTTAATGGAGGTCTAGTGAACATTCAGAAGAGTGGGTGAAAGCCATGTCAAGCGAAGTGAAATCAATAATGAAAAACAAAACCTGGGTGCTCCGATCAAGTGCCAGAGATGTAATAGGAAGTCGATTTGTCCTACGAAAGAAATATGGACAAATGGCATTTTGGAGATGCGAAAGGTAGGAATAGTTGCCAAAGGGTACTCCCAACAGTACGGCAGATATTTCCACGAGACGTTCGCCCCGGTTGCTCGTCTCCATTCTATTCGGCTAGCCATTGCAGTCGCAGCGCGAAATCAAATGCATATTCGGCAATATGAAGTAGCAATGGCATACGTAAACAGAACATTGGACGAAGACGTATTTTTTGAAGTTCCGAACGAGATGAAAAGATTCTTGAATATATTATTCGGAATGAAAGTCACGTTCACGAGCTGTACGAGACGCTATGTCAATGCTGAAAGAGCTGTCGAACGGAAACAAAGTATGTCATATGAAGAAAACTCTGTATGGATTAAAGTAGGCAGGTTGGGCATGGCATAAATATCTTCACGAAAAATTACGCAGCGGAGCTATTCCTACCAGAGGAGATTCATGAGTCTACTTGAATCACCGAGCGGACAGGCTGATCATCGTAGTTTACGTGGATTACACATTGGTGATATCAAGGAAATAGAAAACTTCGGACGTTCGTTTGGGGAAACTATTTGAAGTAAAGGATCTCCGCGAGATGAAGCGTCGCCTGGGGATAGACTTCCGAGTGGTGAACGGGTCAATCACCTTGAATCAAGGAACATACATTGATGAAATCCTTCGTCGGTTCAATACGTCAAATTGTAATCCTGTACCTTCACCCATCGCTACCGGTACGAGACTTACCAGGAGTGACGTGTGGACAGACGCTGTTGGCAGCAGACCACCATATCATGATGGCCTGTTTAAATGGGCATGTAGCCACTGATAAGTTTATCAGTGGCTATGTGCCCTGACCTTACTCACACCGAGTTCCTTGGCTCAGTATAACGATTGCTTCGGGAAGCCCCATTAGAAGGCGGCGAAAAGTGTTGCGCTAGGCACCAAAGAACTGGAAATTCGATATACGAATGATGGAAGTACGATAATAGGGTATGTCGACGCCGACTAATGCGGTTCGATCGACGATTGACGATCATACTTGTTTACTATGAGCGGAGGTGCCATGACATGGCATTCTCTGAATTTCAAGCAGCGTACATGGCATTGAGCAACGCCGCGAAAGAAGTTGTACACCTGCAAAGTTTCCTGAGCGAGTTAGGTGCGACAGACGCGGAAACCATGACACCACAAACCAGGGTCCCACGCACGGACGAAACATCGATGTTCGTCATCACTTCGTCCGAGAAGTAGTAGAGCTAGGACATTAAAAAAATGTGAATCTCGCGTCTGCAGAGCTGTCAGCATACATCCTTATGACTGACCAAATCAAAACACGAGAACAGTTTTCGTCTCTTAGGGATGACATGAAGATAATGAGTACAGATCCGGAGATCATCTCGAGGGGAAGTGTTGAAATTCCAATTGGCTGATACGATCTAACTAGAAGTTTCTTGTTACTTTTCAACCGGAGATATCTTTTGTCATGTTTTAAAAGTATTATAAACGTGTCAAAAGTTCTCTTTATTCACTTTCGTCAACTATTCAACTCGGCCAACAGGTACGGATAGTACTAAATGTACCCTACACGATAACATAAATGCCATGCTCTATTCTTTTGTTGTTGTTTTCAACAATTACAAAACTGCAACTTTTTGACTTGTTTCTCACATCGGTAATATTTACATTAGCGACAATTTGATCATATCACTATATATATATATATATATATA
>BOPP01000176.1:1585969-1596269 GCA_017312745.1 Gryllus bimaculatus | reverse complement strand
CCCGCCCGCCCGTGAACACCACTAGCTCCTGAATAATTTTATTATTTGCACGGTTTGTATTTTCAAGTGCTTTGTTCTATTTAGTCATTTTTTCACTGTTTCTGTAATCTTTGTTGCTGGTGTGCATCACACTTGCATATAATTGTCAAAAATTAGTTAAATTAGCCAAATAATTTCCAGTTAACTGATATTATAATTTTTGTGAAGTGGTCAGAGGTCTGTCCCCTGGACAGAGGTTGGAATCGATGTTGTTTATATTTACTGAGAAGGTTCTATTGCTGATTACTTTGTGTTAGTGATTGGATAATGCGGTGTGTCTATTTTCTTCATTGTGTACACAAGATTTTACCACGTTTGTTCGGTAATGCAAAGAATTTGGTGTAATCTTGAACTTTTTCGGTGAATCCAAATTGCTCCTTGAGAATTGCTTTAGTTTCCTGTAAGTGTTCTTTAAGTCTTTTGAAAAGAATTTCTTCAAATATTGAAGATAAGATTGGTAGTAAACGTATGGGTTGGTTGCTTTTAGAGTCGGCGATGAAAATTGGGTTTGGTAATGGGGATAACTATGAAATTCTTCCGAGATAGAGAAAAATATCCCATTCTGATTCAAGACTTGCAAATATTATTTATAAATCCTACTGCAGGGAAGGTAGGTTTTTCACTGTGGTACTGTTTGTTATCGTAACCAGGAGCTTTCCTGTAGAATACGTTTTTAATTTATTTCGTTAATTTCGGCTGAGTTGGTGTAACATATGATGTGCTGTAGGCCGTAGAATATATCTTTATTGCATTTGTTTATCGTTTCATGGTCAGTGTGTGGTTTTAAGAGATAGGTTATAAATGTTGATGCTTTTTGAATTTTTGAAAAGTTGTGTATTCTTTACCTGTTGAGGTGTTTGAGATGATATTGTGCTCGTGTTTTTCAGTATTTTGTTTGTGAATTGTAACCGAGTTATTTTTTGGAAGGAGTGAAGTTAATAATGGGTGGTATTGTTGGTTGTTATGGTTAGTTATTAAGTTTTTGACTAGTTTAGTGATTTAATTTAGTTCTGATATATTTTTGTTTTATTTTTGCTGTTTTTATCTGATTCCAAAGACTATTGGTTTTATTTTTTATGGTGATTGTATTTCGTATCCAATGTGATAATACTTTGTACTTATTACTACGGGCATTTGATGATTTGTTTAGTTGAGTTACTTGGATAGTCGAGTGGATTAATATATTGATGCGAGTTACAGCCTAGATTGATTTCGGCGGGTCTATTGAGTGTTTTAAATTTGAGGGTTTTATTTCTTAATATTCCTTGAAATTCTCTCCCGTTTATTCTTAGGGTGTTTTGTTAATGGGCGGTTGCATAGTGGGGGATGTGGAGTTAATTGTACGGATTATGCATTAATTGACCAAGCGCCAAAAGTTCGATTTCACGATATTAACACAAACCGAAAGTATTAATATAGACTTAGCACCTGACCCAAATTTTATTTTGTAAACGGCAAAATAATCCAAATTTATTAATTTACATGTTCATGTTTTCAAACCATGAAAAATGTAGCTAGATTCTGCCTTTTTATAATGATGCTTTAATAAATAATTTTCATATCTGTGTTTTGCAGTATCAAACTTCAAGCCAAAACATGTTTCTTAGTCAAACGATTCAAATTAGAGGAGTACGTAGGGACATTTCTAGTTAAAATATTTTACAAGATACGATATGATTGTACTAGTTTTATAAAATATTTAATCGTAATTATATATAATAAATAATTAATAATGAAGGACAATATTGAAATAAAAGTCTTACAAAGCGTAAATACGGTTTCCAGGGATGGAAACTGAACACGTGGGTAAATACATAAGAAATGCAATAGTTGTGTTAATGAAAAATACATAATATTTCTTAATCTGACATTTCACCATCATAAACAAAACCAAGTTGTGGGCTTTTGCAGCCGTCAATGTCATCGTCGATTACAGACTGGCTGGAGAGCTTGCGGTAAAAATCCAATGCGTCATTTGTTGTCAGGTTCATTAGAGCTTGTTCGCATAGCCCGCCTCTGTGGGGCTTAGCTTGTCTCTGGGAATTGGTTTCCCATTAGGCCAAAGAGGCGTCAGGAGGGCATGAACATAAAAAAAAATAATGCCAAACAATTTTTAATATATAATTTACACCTTCACGCCCAATCGGTGCAAAAATCTAAAAACACACACACACACACAAAATGGCACTAGGTTAATTGATTACTCAGTCCAGTTTTTGTGCGGGCATCAGCGTTGTAAACACACATGGACCTACTAGTTGAGATCCCACGAAGACAGCCGTCGAAGTAAGACCTATCTCACTGCGATGAAGCTTGCTCAGGTTCAAAGTCGGCAGACGTTGCTTTTGACCTCTGTAGCTATGAGAGGGAGAGAGGACGCATGAATGTCGAGGATAACTACTACTATTGACAATCCGTAACTTTTGACATTAATTTTAATGACTATTTAAACTTACGGGCTATTACCCGGGTCTGGCTGTTTCTTCAGCGTCTGAGCGCACACAAAAGGACGCCCGTATTAGCAGCTCTGCAACGCAAACGTTTTTCGTTCATGCACCATTTCTGACAGAAATGTTCCTCGGCGTCGTGCATAGCGAGGCGTGAATTTGAAAATAATTTCATTTTCGCCACTGCTGAACGGCCCTTTTGTATAATAAAATTTGTTTCATAGTAGCTTTAAGTTCCATGCTGTTACAGTGTAGAAATGTGTTCTGCATTTGGGACGATTGACTTGTTTTCTTGTTGTCTTGTAGTCTTGAAATCGAATCTCTAACTGATTGTCCACATTATCAAATATTTCGTAATATAGTCGCTTGTAATTTATATTGACTCTCCTAGTTTCTTCGCCAACTTATCTTATGGTTTTAGAATGTACCGTAAGTAATGTACCTTCATACTCTCTTCCCATATCAGCTATATTTCTTTAAATTTTTGCCTACAGTACCCAATGTAATGTGCCGGTGTCATGTTCGTAAGACTAAGCCATAAGTTTGTTATTACAGGTAAATTCTGTCAGATATAAAAAAAACAGTTTGTGTTCGCACGGGAAATTTGAAACAATTGAATATTGTTAATGTTGAAAAATGGAAATTTTGCATTGGGAATAAGACTTCTACTATATTTTCAAGTTTACATTGTACACGCTGCAGTTGCTCAGTGGCATCATTTCAGTTGTCTTTATAGCTGTCCGGGAGGTCCTAAAGTTTGAGACCCAACGGTGGCGGATGTTCGACTTAAGTTACATATCTAGGTTGAATGTACGTACTGTTTCGAAGAAAATTCCTGCTGTGGTTGCTCTTATCTGATAGTTTTCCGTGGTTTTCATGATAAATACCAGAAAAATGCCGCAACGGTACTTTAACAAACAGTCCACGGACCGCGAGCGATCTTTCCTTCCTCATACTTGTTTCATTTTCCCCTTTTACTCACATAAACTGATATGCTCAACTCTACTACCGGGAGAGGCGACACAGTGTATCATCTAATATCATTGTAGTATCTTTGATCGGAAGGTCCTATGTTCGAGTCCCGATGATGGCAGAATTTTCGACACTAGCTTTATAGCTAGAACGAATGCAGTCGCTGGCTGGAGGAATTCTAGAGAGTGTTGGAGTAGTACCCTTACATCCGGGCCAATGACTGCGCGCGATTTCTTCATTGTCATATCCTCATCCCTTACTTATACACACACCTACATGCACTACACTACTACATATGTCGATAGCTTAGAGCTTTTACAGTCTTGGGTAGTGCCCCGCAGGTGGGGATTCCTGGTTGGAGAAATCCCCTTAGCCGGCGATAGGTCGGCGCCTGATTCGAAAACATGTACTGCACTTACGGGACTAGTGACTTTGGAAACAAATATCAATTAAATGTTGAACTCTACCGCACATGACAGAAGACCGTACTGGGGCAAAAATCATGTTCCGGCTGGGGCGTTGTCACACTGGAATAGATACCTGGAGGTGAAACAAGTGTGTCAAACTGGAAGAGCCTCGTCAACACACCCGTAAGAAACATGTGATTTATTGCTAATTAATTGCACAATTTGGAATTAATTGCCACATTTTCGTAGCGAAAACGGGTGTGTGCTGGATTGATGTGACGCAAGTACGCACAAGTTAAATTCACGTTCGTTAAGCTGGCAAAGCCATTTCGAGAAAACACATTTTCTATATAACAAGAACTTGGTGCCCTTTTTGTGGTTTCCAAAAAATCCCTAAATTAATTTGTTTTGATCCAACGGTTGTTTTTTCATGATGTGGTGTCTTTGTCGGCTTAATGTGACGCTGCGAAGCCAATTTATCAAAATAATTTTTTTGATATACAGCATTTTCTGCAATTGTGCTTTTCAACTACGATCCGTCCGTCATGCGCTCCCAGAAGCTGTCAGGCCCCTCGCGGCGCGAGCGGGCGAGAAACGGGGGGGGGGGAGGAGGGAGGAGTTTCTTGGATTATAGTGTTCATTGATAAAATAAATCAAATAAATCAAGTGTTGTAAGTGAACATTAATGGTTATGTTCTCTTTGTTGTATTACTTAATACAATTATTTATTAAATGTTAATTTTGAGAAAAATCTCTGAAATTGTTCGATAATTGAATGAAATGCGATAATCATACAATTCATATGTAACAATACCTTAAATGACTTATGTTTACAAAACCGCGAGGGCTCTCCGGTTTTAATCTTTTAGATGGACCAAGCTGTGATGAGCTAGGTAACCTGTCAATCACGTGGGACCGGGACAGATTGTAATAGGTTGAGGTGTCGGCTAATCGGCCGCAACCGGTTAGAAAGCATTCGGACGGCAAAGAATGCTCAGGGATCGGACGGCATGGGGTAGTGCGCGCGGGTGGCCACAGGCGTCATCGTACTCCGCAAAGGTGTGAGCTACGCCTCGTGGAGACGTACGCATCCTCCTCTCCCAACATCCTCGTACGTCTTTGGTGAAATGTAGTGTGAATTCGTCGTCGTGTGTGTAGTGTGAATTCGTGTAGTGTGAATATCGGAAGTGAGAATTCGGGTGACGCAAGCTGCGTGAAAAGAAACTGTCCCGTACGCTGCGCCCGTGCTACATCACGAAGAAGCCCATCTGCGGCATATCCATGTCAGCCGATCTGCAGTCGACATCTATAGAAAATTGGTAGCCAACAAGAGAGCAACAACGCTCCAGCCCCTGCTACCGGCTCCTTTGGCGCCGTCGACTCTATCATCAGCCAAATCCTTGTCCAATAATAAGTTATGCAGACCCGCAGAAATGCGCTATGTAGTTCTTGAAGTGTACTTCTAGTGCTTCAGATTATATCTCGAAACAGTGTACGTTTTCCGAGCTTCCCAGTGTATCAAACACAAGTGTTACCGCCATATCAGAATGTGCACCCTCTAATTTAAATTATAATCTCGCTTCTCCTTTCGAGAACATGATGGCAAATCAAACACGAAAAAACAGACGCAGACTCTCATGTAGATGGAATAGTGATCGTGGCAAGTAGCAATAACGCGACTTGAGCTAGCAATGAGGCAACTAAAAACACCGATGCAAACAACGAAAAAGTAAGCGAAGATGGCTTCATCTCGTTTAAAAAAGAATTTGAAACTCTTCTGCTCTGTCGCTTTTTGAAGTGGAAACCAGAAATCAGTTCAATGCGCTACAATGCCAATCGCCTACGGAATTAACAGAGAAAACAAACGACGAGGAATGTGAATCACCAATAGAACCTTCCGCCAAATCCAACTGTAATCCAAACTCTTCCCAAGGCAGTTGTCAAACCAACAATTTGTTTCTACAAAAAAGGCAAGGAAAGGCATAATAGGCGTCTCTTTCTTAGAAAAAAGGATTATTAGCTACATAGACGAGCTAATCAAGTATATCAGTGGGAAATTGAAAAACCTTTTAAAGCAAACATCACTTAAAATGAAGTCATCCTTAAATCAGGATCTTTCACCAACCACGCCGAAATTGACGAAATTCTACAACGATGCAAAGAGACATGCAATTAGATATTACTACCACCGCGCCACATAAGAGCGCCGCCCTAGATTAATAATACCCGTCCTAGACCAACCATACACAGCGATAACATTAAAGAAGAAATCGAAACGCACAGCGTAAAAGTACATCACGTTGGGAAATTAAACAGAAAAGTCGGCCCCCCAAACCTCACTCATGAGGACTATACGCCGTAAAAGTGAACCATCAACACCTTACCAAAATGCGCGAAATAAAGTACCTTGCAACTAAAGAATCCATTTTGAAGAGCCGAGAAATAAAGATCGCATCCCCCAGTACACTTCCTGCCTCGCATGGGGGCACAAAAAAGCTTGTAGAAGAGTCCTCCGCTGCATGGGCTGCGCAGGCGAGCACGCAACAATGCACTGCCCCAGTAATCGAGTAAGTTAATACCGCTCCAAAGTAGGGGCTCACACAACTAACTACAAGCAATTGGAAGATCACTTCCCCGCCCAACAAACCCGCATGCAACAAATATAAATATTACGCGCCGCACGTGAACAACGCAGTAATGCCCAAGTCTCCCTCCGCTGCTCTTCACCGGGACTGCCATCAACAATGGTTGGAATAAACAAAACGCGACTGCAGAATCTCAACAATTAAACAGCTCTCTCACTGATTTGAAGGAAATTGTAAACTTATTAAAAAGTTTCAACCTTGCGAAAATTACTACTCGACCGAAGTAATGAAGGCCCTAGACGAGAAGTTAACAAAAGCAGTAAACGCATTTATGATAATTGTAGACGCTATTAAATAGTACAATCGCCAAAAATCGATTATACCACGTCGTATATGGAGCACTAACGGCGAAGATTACAATATTCAAATTCTTCTCCTTCAAGAAACTTTTCTCACAACAAGCCGTGACTTCAGTATGCGAGGATACCATATTTACAGAAATAATAGAGCAACGGGTACAGGACGGCGGGACGGCCATATCTGTGCGACGAGCAATACCGCACACGAGCATACTCTTACTCTCATACACATCGAAGCAATAATTGACGTAGGCACGGCCACCGGTGAAGTCAATTTCAGATCTGATTATAAACACAATTACAGTTAATAGAGGACAACTGACGGCTCTAATAAATGCAGGGACAAATATAATGGCGAGCGATTTGAAAGCCAAAAGGCTGGATTGGGAATGACTTCGAAACTCAATAGTAAGGAATATATTGAAAACTTTGATTGCAAATTCCCAATATCCACTATCTATCCAAACTCCTTCCGGCCCCACCCACCTTTTAAATTTGCTCCCGCACGATATTTTATATTTAGTTATTCATTCTTCTGGCTTCTCTCCCACGCTTCCGCAACCTCTAAATGAACTTGAAACCGACCACCTACCCATCCTCTTTGCCCTACACCTCGGAGCGTATCCATATACCCTCTGTACTAAAATAATTAACACAAGCTGGAGTGAACATAAAGACAGAATGATCCGTAAACTTCAACCGTGTAGTCAACATTTAAGAATTCCAGCTGACCGCTCTCAATAAATTCAGCTACCAACTAAATGAAGCCTACAAAATGAATTCAACCAACAGCTCCGCCAAAAACCAACACCCATCGCTCCTCACAGAAATAATCAAAAAAATCCAAGAAAGACGCAGAACGCAGAGACGATACTACCGCACACGTGACAAAACCGGCAAAGCAGCTTTCCAACACATACGACAAGAAATCCACGACTACTACAACCTTTCAGAGCCGACGAATGGGAAAAATTCCTCAAACGAGCAGACATCAAAGACAGAAACGACAAATGGAAAGTGCAAAAAGAACTGCCATCACCGATTGTACAAATTTGAATACTAAACAACCCAGACGACAGGCCACCTGCCTACGACACGCAGCGACAATTTTTGCTCTCCAGAATTGCTTCACTCCCGTCAACACACCAACGTACGTCCTCTACGCGTTAGGAAATTACATGCCAGTCAACGCGTTAGGAAATTACATGCCAGTCTCCACAACCAACTAAATTTCCCGCAGGTGAAACCGACGAGGAAATACTTCAAATTTCGGAAGCTGAAATAAAGGAGGCATTAGCATAACTAAAAACAAAGCTAGCAGGCCCAATCGCGTAAACAGCAACATGCTGCGCCACCACCCGCGGAGTGCCATCAAAACTCTACTGCAAATCCTAAATGCTTGCCTGCGCACAGCAATGCAAACAATTATATACACATCAGCTTGCTATCACAAACTTCAAAATTTTCGAAAGACTTGTACTACCACACATAAGTAGACTAAAAACTAACAACAAGAAGTACATAGCGTAAGTCGGTTTTACAAAGAGCCAGCATAACACGGTAAAGCAAAGTAGCCCTACAAAGGGTTACCCGTCGGCACTACAAACATATCAATTAGGCACAAAAGCAGCTCCCAGCCTTTCCTTCAAATCCTTACTCCCTTATCTTTTTTCTTTCGTTATGCATTCGACAAGGTTAATCACCACATACTTTTTGAAAAAGCCTCCAAGTTTCTTCCTTCAAACCTCTATCTCCTTCTGACAAGCTACTTCACTGGTAGAACTTTTCAAATCTACTACCAATCCAAACTTCCCCTCCCCTGGGCCGAATCTGAGTCCCCCAAGGTGCCGTCCTTTTTCCACTATGTTTTTTCACTACGATCTGCTTAAACTCTCGGTTTTACTGAAACGCTGACGAAATAGCCCTTACGGCGAAAGAGAGCATAACCTCAAGAGTCGTCACCCGCTTCCAGAAAGCAACAAATTCACTAAGTGATTGGTGCAAAAAAACGGTATTACACTGAATCACACAAAGTGCCAAACAATCATATTCACATGGTAACGAAACGACATACCGGTTTCACTACAAGTCGATGGCAACAGTATCGCGTGGAAGAAACAATAACTTCCAGCAGTCCTTCATAAAAACTCAAAGTCTACAATAAAACGACTCCCTGTCAATGTCAGTTTCATGCGATCTCCATAAATTAAAAATTACCTAGAATTAAATTGCAAAATTGATTACTAGCTCACAATCAAACACATTCATAGAAACACACACGCAGAATAATCCCCCCTCTTCCCGGTTAACGTGCCAAGGGTGCAAGGGATGGAATATACTCCGGCGGCTTGAAGCGGTGGAACCATGTCTTCAATGCGCATCAATGTTTGTCCGAGCTTCTGGTGCGTCTTGAAGACTATCTTTATCTGGAAACGTCGCAATAGTTTGTCAATTCTGTCTGTGACGCCTTTTATGCATGGGAGTGTGGAAATTTTCTCGATATCGGGCAGTTCCATAGATGTAGGCGAATCATAAGTGAGCTTCAGGGACTTGTTGGCAGTAGATTGGCTGTATCCATTCGCAGCGAAGGTAGCTTTCAGAACTTCGCGTTCTGTGAAGAGGCGTGCCTGGTAGCAGATTCTAGCTGCGCGGATGGCAAGTGTTTTCAGGATGTTATTTTTCGTTGCTGGGTGATGGTGCAATTCGGCGTGCAGATAACGGTTTGTGTGAATGGATTTCCAGTAAACCGCGTGTCTCAGGCTGCCTAGTTCTGCCTACTTACTAAGCCGCCCAGGAAGGATAGCTGGTCATTCTTCTCTATTTCCATTGTGAATTTTATTTTTCGGCAAGCATTGTTTAGATGGTTCAGGAATTCCTGAACGGAATCTCGTCCGTGAGGCCATATCACGTAGGTGTCGTCGACGTATCCTACCCACATTGTTAGTGTGAGGCCAGAGGCCTCTATTTCGATTGCCACCGTGAAGAGATTGACAGGTGAACCCATAGCAGCGCCTTCCACCTGGGCATAAAACGTACCCCGAAATTAGAAGAAGATAGACGCCAGGAGAAATTGCGCGAGGTCGGCCCACTCCGAAGGCGACGTCACGTCAAAGCTGGCAAGGATGCTTGTGCTCTTCAGTCGCCTGTCTTTTAGCAACTCGATATAGTGACAGGAATTCTGGACATCAGAAGCGATATCATCGGTTAAGGGGCGAAGCTTGTCCACGAGGTAACGACCAATGGATGTGTGGGCGAGTTTACTGCACTCACAATGGGGCTGACACCTCAGCCTATCACAATCTGGCCTGGCCCCACATGAATGACCGGTCACGTAGCGAAACACACATGATACATTTAAAACATAAAAACCTGAGCGCCTAATATCCTGGCACACCCTGACACTACAGTCCTGAAGAAGAACAAGGTATACATACATTTATTAGAACTGCAATTGGGTATGACCCGGTGGCAGTTAATGGCAATAATTGCAA
>BOPP01000176.1:1540367-1583483 GCA_017312745.1 Gryllus bimaculatus | reverse complement strand
ATCTAACGCTTCGATTTGCCCTTTTCTGTACGGGTCCCAGCATGCCGCTCCGTATTCTAATATTGGGCTAATCACATAATGTTTATAACCTTATCAGCAGCAATTCATAGCGGCTTTAAGCGATAATTCGGAAAGCGTGACAATATCCTGGTTGGCGCGTGAGCTGTACTGCCAAGGTTAAAAGTACTTTTGCTAGGATGAAATGATAGTTTATTTATGTGAACTTTAATGCAAATAATGTTTAGTTCTATTTGGATTTGCACATTAGGAATAAACCAGGGAGCTTTGGTACAAATCTGCGGAATTTCTTTTGGAGGCTTTCTAATTTATTAATATGCGTGTTTGCAGCGCCTCCCCATACCGAGCACGCATGGGTGAGCGACGGTGGAACTATAGATTCATGAATTCTTACTCCAGTTCTTATTATTAATGCTGAGTTTTTATTTATTAATGGGTAAAGTTTGACTATTTTTGTATAGGTTTTGTTTGCAATATCTATTATGTGGTTCTTTCATGTTAATCTCCTATCTAATTTGACTTCTAGGTATTTGATGGATGGGTTATTGTTTCGACAGACAATCGGATTGTTATTGGTTGTAAAAACTGGAGGGGTTATAAATCTTTTAAGCGAGAGAAGTTTAGCGTGTGATTTGTTTGGTTTTATGTGGATTGTCATTTTATCAGTCCATTTAATAAGGTATTTTAATCATTTTGTTGGCATTCCAGGGCAACAATCAGCTCATGTTGTGAAAGGATGGTAGTGGCATCCGCGAACAAGTCTACTTCGGTATTCATTAATTCCGGGAAATCCTGAAGGTAAATTCTGAATAAAGTTGGTGACAATGGGGAACCTTGTAGAACTTCAGCCGAGATTCTGTATTCATCCGATATGTTGTCGTGTATTTTAATATTGAATGCTCTGTTTAGCTAGAAACTTTCAATTATATCTTGACGATATTAGGGAATGTCTAGATAGTGGAATTTATATTTCAGTTCCGGGTGCCAAACACGGTCGAACGCTTTAGGTACATTTAAAAAAAGAGCATAAGTGCCTCCAAGAGCGCATATTTTTCTGCAGTATAAGCGTTACATGAAGAGTCTATTCGAAGACTCCTCCTGGCACTACGACAATAGAAGGAATATCCTACTTTACCATTTACCTACCAACCATCAGTATATATGCAGTTATAGTCGGGATACATGGATTTTGGTTCCTGAAATTCCGCCAGAAATGTAATGGAGTGAGTTGAAAATTTTGGGAAGTTTAATAATCTCGGGTGTATTTTAGGGCGGAGATGTTTTAAGTGGTATCAAGACTTCGGCGGAATTTCAGAGGGATGGGGAATTTTATATTGAGGTTCTGCAAAAGCGTGTAGAACCTGATACCCGGAGGAAGGGGTAACGATGGTGTGAGTGCGTACGATATCATGTGACTTGGGTGAAGAACTGCTGGGCGCAAAGGAGTATTTATAGCTGATACTTTCGCATAATACAATCCGATTACAATATCTCGCCTTCGGCTCAGGGATGATTTATCCACGCAACACCTGTTTGTACGTTTTGTTCGCCTGCTGGTCACGATTCCTTGTTTGTCCTATTCAAATGAATGCAATTCCTCGATATTGCATCGACTCATAACGTATATGTGATCAAGAATGTCATAAATCGGTTCAACAGTATTGCGATTTTACATGTTTATAGGGACCGACAAAATCGATTTGCAAACATTTTGAAAATGAGTTTATATCAAAAATTGCAAAGGGCAGCGCATTTTTGCATTGCAAAAATGAGCTCAACTGATGTTACATAAATAAATGTGGTATCAATTTGATGACAGTTTAATAAGTAAGCCGCCGGCCGTGTTAGTGACCATCATTCCTCTAAATGCACACTCCCGAAATCGGGGGTTAAACCTTTTTATATTAATTGTAAAGAAAATAACACGACAAATTATCGTTATTGCTCTTTCTGTATGACAGAAATAAACAAACTTAACAAACCAGCAAGTGTTTTGTGATATAACGTAGTACAGGCCCAGGCATTGAATAGTTCGCAAAGTGTAGATCAAGGGATACGATATAAAACAGAAAAGCCATGAATAGCATCCAGTCTTTAACAATGACCAATTCCCTCCCTTTCCCTAAAAACCAGACCCTTAGAATGACATTTAAAAAATTCTCGAATAATGCTAGAAATATGACACTGGTTTCAACTGACACACTGGTCACTAGCACACTGGCTTCAACTGACCAAAAACCTGACCATAACTAAAAAAATCGAACTCCATGGTTAGTGTGTCATCAAATCGTGTACAGATGTCGTTGGTAGATCATATTCCAACATGACAGAGACATGCCAATCTTATTTAGTACTCATATTCAACGGTGAAGATGGCAGTATCTGAACGTCAAAAATAAGCGAGATTGTGAAGCAAGTTTTCTGCAGTAGAAACGGCATTTTTTAACACTTTTGGTTGTATTTTTCCGTATTGATGAATGGATAATACGTCTGGAGGTAAGTTAAACATCTGACAACGTTCCTTTTTAAATATTTTGACGAGTAAGGCGTGTGTATCGTAACCATTGCCACGCATTTCCTGTTTTACATATAGATATCTATAATTTTTGTACCGCTTTAAAATTCAGCTTGCCTGCAAGCCCCAAGTGTTCTCTATCAGTGTGCCAAATTGCACATATTTGCCCCTTTTTGTTTTGGAGTGCGTAAGCGCATGGACTGGCCCGCGCCGCCCGGCCGCGGCCGGCAACACGTCTCATGGTCTTCCGTTTACCTTTGATAGCTGTATATTAACATTTTTGTAATAATTACGTCCCATGAATTCAGTTGCACAAATTAGATGCAAACATTGAATTAAATGGTACTTTTTAGTAACATTTAAACTCAATGTTTGCATCAAATTTGTGCACCTAAAACATCACATATATTCAGACGAAATCGCGTAATTTTCAGATATTCAATATTGGATCTGTGATTTTGAATTTTCCGATTTTGACATCATATTCGTAATCAGCGACTCTGAAAATTCTTAAATATACAGTTTCACACAAATCCCTCTGATTTTTAACTATTGAATCCGCCATTTTCATTTTTTAAATGTTGACATCAAATTCATAATTAGCAACTCCTAAAATACTTAAATACAGTTTCACGGGAATCTGCTTTATTTTGAAATATTTGATCCACCATATTGGATCCATCATTTACGCCATTTGGATTTTTTAATTTTGCCATCAAATAATCTTAATCAGCGATCCCAACAACCACAATATTCTCACTTTCCTATGGACGGTTTTCTACATAGCTTCTAATTATGGGAAGGTTTTTGGTCAGTTGGAACCAGTGCGCGCCGTTAATCAAAGCATTGACACGAATAGATTAATCGAATCAATCACAATTTCTGTGATTACTCAAAGATTTTCGGTTACCACAAATCCACAATATGATTGAGGTTGTGTTACCAAAATGATGAGTAAGCAGTTCACTGATTTAAAATCATTACTGGAACGCAAATGGTTTAAGTTAACAAGTTAATATATTTAGGAGCTCTATGTTCTTCCAAGAAATACAAATAGCTTGCATTACGGCAACGCATTCCCATCCAACAGACAAATTCAAGATGCGCGGTTTTAGTACATACAGAAATTAATGAGCTTCTGGTAAGCTGCGGCAGGGGTCGCGTACACAACTCAGTCACGCTGAAATTCAATTCAACATCCTGGAGACGATACCAATAAATCTAAAAACAGCCGCATTTAACCCCTTTGTTGGAAGGCGGGGAATACAGAGATCACATACGTGTATCCTTGCCTGGAGAATCTACAGGAGTAAAGGTATCATTGGTTCAAGAAAAGCTCACATCCGAAGGGGAAATAAATGTGGAGGACTGGGCGTTGGAAAGATGGGAAATTACTCAAAAGCTGGCGAAAAAAATAAGATTATAGACCGTCTGCAAGCCCAACTAACCGTAATAGGCAGAAATCTGTTAAATAACCCAAGTGACCAGATAGTAAAGGAGACATTGGCTACAGCACGAGAAGAAGTGGATTCGTTGAAGAACAGAGGGTTAGACATTGCAGAGGAGCAAAAGATGTTCGATAAATTGATTCTCCTATGGAAATGTGACGAATAAGCCGAGAATACTAGGTTACGGAGAGGGTTGAGAAGGCTTTAAAAAAGCACAGGGAGAGCCCAAAGATCAACTTACTCAAAACAAAAGAGACAAGCTCCAAGTCCTTCAGAAGACAATAGACCCGACAAGAAAGACTAGCAGGTACAAGTTGTCGAATTAGATGGTCCTATGGAGAAACAAAACTCGAATGAAGTGTGGCTGAAATCTCCTGAACACAGCAGTTGAGTAAGAAAGACAGAGAGTTTATCCAAAGAAGTAACCAAATACCCAAAGCGAGAAATAGAAGACCCATTAATCTAGTCATAAAATTGATAACTAACGTAGGAAAGTCATATGCAGAAATACTAAAATATTAAGGAATCGGTTGATCCGAATCAAAATAATGCCAATATCTGGACAATCAGGAGGGCACGCAAAAATGAAATCCTAATAGTCATGAAAAAAATTATGATCCAACCTCTGTAAATGAAGCTATTACGCGTGCTTAAGGAGAAAGGTGATAGGTTAACCCGATAATACTAGTCGAAATAAGGAACGTATATGAGACCATTTCAGTGGACGAAGTGAAAGAAGCAGCAAAAGAATTATGGGAGATTTCCGCACAGAGGCGTGTAGGTGAACGGAGGCAGACAGGTAGCAACCGTAATGCGTCAAGTAGAAGTTCTGCTTAAAGCAGAGAAAATAGAGAATGGATGTCTTGTTTACCACATGAGAGTCAAACATCAAGTCAGTTGCTGTTATAAATGTGTAGACTCCAGTCATATCTCCACTCATTGCAAGGGACCGGTAGAAGCGGTACATGATACGAATGTGGCAAAAAGGTCCCCACGGCCAAGAACTGCAGAGGATCAGTACAATGTATTGTGTGAAATAAGAGAGCTGGAAGAAAGAAACAAACCTCGAACCATCATGGAATACCCAAAAACGAAACGAAGAAATGGCCATAAAGGCCATTCCTTGATCAAGTAAATCTGTTGCAGAATATTGGGGGGAAAAGGAGAATTCCTCGAAGAGGTAGTAAAGGAAACACGAAAAATATGATGTTAAAGACACGTGTGAGATATCAAAGCCTAGTCCCAGGAGTCCAAGGGGATAATCCATGTGTACTGGTGAACTGCGGATATTGCAAAACTCCGTAAAGCATGTGTTAAAGCTCGTAGACTTGCGACAAGAGCCAAAACGGACATGTAACTAAGCGAAAACTATAGGAAGTGTCGTAAACGACTGAAGTCCGAACTCAAAATAAGTAAAACCAAATGTTGGGAGGACTTAGTAAACGAGGTGGAGAATGACCCCTGGGGAAAAGCCTATAAAATAGTTATGGAGAAATTTAAACCATCCAGCACTACGGGACTTGACACCGAGTGGATGAAGGTAATTATCAGAAATATTTTTCCTAGGAGAGAACGCTGGGCCTTTTGAATTTAATTACTCCACGAAGAATGAATTGGTACAAACGATTAGGAAGACCAAGAAGAATACAGCGCCAGGAGCGGACGGGATCCCCAACGTGATCTTTGGTATAGTGGTTAAAGAATAGCCCGATGCCTCCTAGATGCCTTTAACCATCTGATGCAGAAAGACGCGGATACACACCTTTACATTAGTGGGGCCTCCGAGGCCCGGTTTAATGCAGTGTATATATTTTCAATGAATTACCAATATTTGTTCACTTTTATTTGAGACTAATATAGAGTTACACATTTACGTGTACTTAACTGTTGCAATAGTCTGCTATTTTACTCACAATTAAGACACATTGTGACAGCATTACTTTGAGTTTTGCAAACATGACGTTGACTTTTATCACAACATATTTTGGTCTTCTTATCAAATTTAGAAGTACATATGTAACACCTGAAAGGAAAAGTGCGTTAAATTTTTGGGAATCGCTTCTATAATTTAGGAATAATTCTGTAGCAGGAACATCCCACGATTTATTTACTTCAGCTCATAAAATGACACAAGAGAGGCGTCGAACTCTTCCAAAGTTACGTTTATCCATGTTTTATTCTTTGCAGAAGCTACGCGTGTAAAGTTTCTGCATTGTACTATTTCCTCTTTCATTTCTTTAGAAAACAGTAAATTGAAAGATTATTGTGCTGTTTATCGTAATGTTTTTTACGAGACTAGGAGGAACGCGGAGGAGATTTTGTAAACGATATCTACAATATGATGGCTTGCTTCTGTGCCATTGAAATCCATTTCTGGATTTCTTGAAGAGGAAGTATGCGCTTAGTCGTCTAAATCAAATTCTGGCCTGTTGGAATCAAATTCAGATGAACATGGATCACTGTACTCTTCATCCTTTCTATGGAATCTTGGGGATGGGAAAGGCTCCCAATTGGGATCATCATCGTCATTTGAAATAAATTCACTACCATCACTCGTTTTTGATTCATTTATAAAATTCTAGATTTCTTCTTGTGAAATAATCGCTTCCTAACAAACGCCTCGAGCACAGTAAGCTAAATGCGCAGTCACTATTTTTGATTGCAAACCACTCTGACAGAACTGAAATATATTATCTGGTTTACATAATATTTGCTATCGACACATCGGCGTCTCAAATTTCCAACAATCGTCTCCCGCTGCACTCCGATGAATGGAGCGTGCAGGGATGTACATCACATCGCGCCCGCCGGGCTTCCGAGGCCTCACTTCTGTGATGAAAGCGTATTTAAGAAAAGTGAGCCATAATGCGGTTTCGAATAACTCGATTTTACCAAAAATACACTCAAATCGTTCTTTGTATTACAATAGAAGAAAACCAAAAGGGATAACGGTAGATGGTACCGCATCATCAAGCTATTTCAAATTTAATATACCACCGGGCCTCGAAGGCCTCAGTTCTGCATCAGAGGGTTAATCACTGCCTTAAACTTGGGAAATTCTTTAAGGAGTGGAAACAGCAGAAGTTAATCCCCTTACGAAAAGGAAACAAACCAATTCAGCTGACGTCATTGTTCAGACCTCTGTGCTTGCTCGATACGATGAGTAAATTATTGAGGGGTTGCTCCTTCTTCGATTAGAGAAACACATGACTTCAGGAATAAACTTATCAACGAGGCAATTGCAATAGCAATTTCGGGAGCAGTCCACTATGCTGAAACAACCAATAGTTTCGCGCTGGTGGCGATAGACATAAAAATGCATTCAACTCCGCCAAGTGGAAAGATATAATACAGGCGCTGGTAGCTAAGAAGATCCCTGAGAACCTTGCGAGAATTCTGAAGGACTTCTTCAGCGAGAGAAAAATATATACGCTAATGGATATAGGAGAGAGGAAGTCTTGTTTTGTGGTGTCCCACAAGGGCGAAGACTAAGTTCCTTTCTGTGGAATGGGCCATTCGATGATCAGCTGAACATTGGGCTTCCGAAGAACTCTCAACTCATTGGTTATATTGATCATTGGTACACTGAGAGTTTGCCATAGTCACAAGGTGGAACTACTGGAAATGAAGACTAATGCAACACTTCGTAGGGTGAAAAGAAGACTAGATATGAGAAATCTCCAAATGGCGGTAGCAAAAACAGAAACGTGGATACAAATCGGATAGGAAAACCGGTGTGTAAATGTAGTTTGGTGGCGGTAGATGACAGCTGAGAAGAAAACGGGCCAAACGGAAAAGCTATCCCAGACCAAAGATATTAGAGAACGAACTTGTACGAGGAAGCCGTATCATTTTGAGCATCGCTAATTTATTTTATTTCATTTTTTATCACAAATTACACTGCTATAATTGGGGCAGACGTTCTCGTATCCTCTGTTACAGAAGTATGAAACTGAATTTACCTTGAACGAACAGTGCGCGAAACAGTAGCAGCGATAGCGAAAGTGGAGCGGGAAGGATAAAAGAGGAAAAGGACAGTGAGAAAGCGAGTCAATCTGTATTAGTGATCTTGATGTGGCTATTCTCAAAGTTGTCATTTTTCAAACCTTAGTCCCAGTGCAGTATCGGTTTTGGAAATCCCGGACTCCCTCTCCACTGTTTTTCTGCCGGGTGATGTTTTTTCCCCAGCTATCAGCCGGATACCCTCTGCCCGCGAGAACTTCCACTACAACACATACAAGAGAGACAAGGGACGCGGGACAAAAAACCATGCCCAAGTCGGAACTCGAACCCGCGACCCTTCGGACCGAAGCGCAGTGTCGATACGCGCTTTAGCCACATCGGCCACCCAGGTCGTCAGATGAAGTTTCACAATTGTAATTCTAGGCGAAACAGAAGATATCGAAGTGAAGATAACAGCTGTGTGAATTATAAAGTACAATTAATAGTAGTTCACGTAGCAAGGGCGCGAAACAAGTGATTCGAGTTGAGTTTGTCTTCCGAGCGTAGCAAGGACGAAAAAGAGACGAGTGCGAGAATCACCTGTCGCCCGTGTTGCGTATACTACTTTTAACACGCCGTACAGTGGAATGAAATGCCTAAAACGTGGTTAAAATTCAGTATCTCTTGCAAAAAAATTATATTAAGGCTTATATTTTCGGCCTCACTAAATACGAATATGACGTCAAAAATTCTAAATGGCAGATTCAATTCAATTCTAAATAGCGGATGATATTTGGAAAAACGTGGAAGAGTGCAACAAAAATGAGTGTATTTGGGTTTTCGAACCTACTGATTACAAATATATCAAAACTGAAAGAAATTAAAATGACATTTAATATGGCGGATGACATTTGGAAAACGTGGAAGAGTGCAACAAAAATGAGGGTTTGGGGTATTTAAGCATCCTGCATTTTGAAAAATTGAAAATGAAGGATGACATTTGGAAAAACTCGAAAAATGCAACAAAATGACTATATTTGAGTTTTCGACTACGAATTTGATACATTTTGTGAGGTTTTAATGAATGCAGTGAAGTATTTTAATGTACTGAAGTTTTCTCCAATGCTTATCGTTGTTAGAACGTTAGTTCTAACAACGATATGCAGGAGAACCAACTCCAGTTGTATGTTGTGTGTGCAAAATGTTTTCCGGCTGAGTGTCGCATGTAATTACATACATTTGTTCTTATGTTCATTAAACAGCCTTTACACTGCAAGTATGGATCATTTAATCACTGCTTCAACAATTGGTTATGAGCCCAGCCAACAATCGGCTGCGAAGTGGAGATAGGAACAGAAGAATGGAAGTAACAGTTAAGACGTTCTGCACGTGCTAGCGGATAAGAAACTGTATCCAGAGACATCGGTGCGTGTGACTAAAAAGTTAAAATAAATTGTGAAAGTAGTTTAACATAATGACAAATTAGAATTACCAAGTTAAATGGCGGTATCTATCGAACGCGGAAATATAACGTGAAAATGTTTCTTGCAAATAACGAACTGTGGGAACACGTGGAGCACAAATTTGAAATACCACAAAAATGCACATCGAAAGAATCCGAAAAGTTGAAACGGTGCAATGATAAAGCATTTGCAACCATAGCACTAAGCGTTGAACCAGAACAGCATGTACAAGCCAAGATTGTACATCAGCACACGAGGCATGGATAGCTCTAGAATCAGTTTTTGAAACGAAATCCCTACCAACTTCCAACTGGAGAAGAATATTCCAGCTGAAGAAGCAAATGAACACCATGCAATTTGCTACCGGTGAATCAATGGCATCATACTTGACAAAACTGAAAGTGCGTAGTGATAGTTTAAATGAAGCCGGGTACGAGGTATCGGATAAAGAATTAGCTTATGCAATGGTAATTGTATTGCTAGACAGCTATGAGACATTCGTAATGACACTGTCGAACGTAACAGCTGAAAATTGGAAATCCGTTGAAGTGAATAATATGCTGCTGAGTACGGACGAAGAGAGTCCCGGAATGAAGACTATGCAGATGGTGCAAAATAGGTTAACTACCAAGTGAACAACAGAAGAAAGTGAAAAGTGGAACCAGTTAAGAAAGAAGATAAATCGTGTTTTAAGTGTGATAAAAGAAATCATTTAATAAAAGACTACAAGTGTAATGTGAGAAAAAGAAGTGTTACTGTTGGGGTAAGCATGGTCATTTACCAAATACGTGTTGGCATAAAGGTAAATGTGTCACAGGAAAACATAATATCTTGACTCTTAGGGAATGGCAGTGATGAGAGATAATGGTTAATTGACAGTAGTGCTAGTGTCCATGTATGCAAAAATAGAGACTGGTTTATCAAATATGAGTTAATTGATCAAGAAATAAATTGTGTGTAAGACCTCCTATAAAGACATTTATAGGAGGAAGGGAGTTGCACTTAACCATTGAAAATGTATATCATGTACCCAACAGTTGACGTAATCTGTTGTCTGTTTCTGAAATGGAAAAGAAAGGAAAAATAATATCTTTTGACAATTGCAAAGTAAGAATTCAGAGTAAAGAAACATCTCAGATGGTGGGGGAAGCTTATTGCAAAATGGATTGCATGAACTGAAAGGTAGGTTTAATGAAAAATTCAAAACAAACGCAAATGTTATGGCTGCAGATAGTGCAAGAAAATTGTCAATTAGTGCAATATGGCATCAGAGATTATGTCATGTTAATGTTAAAAGTATTCATGATGTGTCAAAAAAAGAACTCGTGAGAGGTAGAACGTGTAAACACAGATATTCTAAATTGTGATTGTTGTATTATTGGAAAATTACCAAAAGTGCATGCAAAACGTTCAAATGGATACACCATTTGGACATTAAAGGGTTTATCTTTTTGGTAATCTAGATGAAGAAATGTATATGAAATTTCCACCAGAGTTTGATGTAGAAGAAAACAAAGTTTCAAAATTGTTAAGATAGTTTAAAACAATCTGGACGTAATTGGAACAATACCAGAGATACATTTTTTATTTAAAATGGATTCACAGAGAGTTGTGTGTATGTGGAAGAAAGTAATGAATTAACCTTAGTGTTGTACGTAGATGACTGCAAAACAGTAGAGAAAATACAAGAGATATAAGATCATGCAAACGTATGAAAACAGATGTAGGTAAAGTTTCTCATACGTTGTGCATATCTGTTAAATGCAATGAAAATTCAATAGAGTTAAACCAAACATAATACATACAAAAATTGTTAAAGCAATATAGAATGGAAGAATGAAAACTGTACAAACACTTAATGATCCTGGTGTTACATTGACAAAGGACGACTGCACAAAGAGTGATGGAGAAAAGGAGGAAATAAATAAGATTCCTTTCAGAGAATTAATTGGATCTTTGATGTATTCGGCATTGTGTACCAGACCTGATATCTTGCATGCAGTTGTGAAATTGTCGCAATTCATCACCAATCCGAAGATGCTGCATTAGATGCGAGCTAAGAGAGTATTAAGGTATCTATCAGGTACAAGGAACTTCACTTAATTGTATGATATAGATAATTTTAAGTTGGAAATATTTAGTGGTGCAGATTAGGGAACAAATTACGATATGCTTTCTTATAATGACACAGTAGTATTTTTATGTGGACATCTTGTAATTTGAAAATCAGGAGTACAAAAATGTATTCGAATGTCTACTTTGGAAGCGCAATTTGTAGCATTAGAAATAGCAGTGAAAGAGGCAATGTGGTTAAAGATGATATTCAGTTAGTTGGAAAATGTGTTTCCAAATTTTTGTTGGGGAAGAAATAATATTAATTGTGACAATAAAGCAACAATAGAGTTCAGTAAAATCAGAGTAGTAAAATTTAGGACAAATCACACAGATATTGCTTATCATTTGGGTAGACAAATGACAGAAGAGGAACTAGTAGAAATTCAGTATGCGCCATCACATGAGAATGCAGCTGATATATTCACAAAGGTTTGTCATTTGTAAAGCAAGTAGAATGTAAAGAATCTAAAACTAAGTGATTCAAAAGTTAGGGATTGTGAAGTTTGAATCAGTGCAGTGAAGTATTTTAGTGTACTGGAGTTGGCTCCCCTGCTTATTGTTGCCCGTTGTGTTATGTGTGTAAGATGTCTTCCGGTTGAGTATAGCACGTAACTATATACATTTGTTCTTATGCTCATTAAACAGCTTTTATACGGCAAACAAGGATTATTTAATCCCTGCGCCAACACATTTTAACAAATAATATTTTAGACAGCCATTAGTAAAAGCATTTACTTTTAGATGTACACCATGCTAAAAGTGAGACGATCTAAAATGTTGAGATAAAATAAAATATTTCGTCTGGTCGCGTACAAGTGTTCTTCCTAGATTACAAAGGCGTTGTCCGTCAGACGACGCAACTAGTGCCGAAAGCTTACCTCCATTCCCTTCCCCCGACTTTTCATTTCTCAAAGTCTGTTGCTTCATTGTGTGAAATATACGTATTGTTGTGCCCATGTCTATTTCCGGTATACATCTTTATAACATGCGTCGTTCAATAGATTACGACTTTGTAGTTGTCAGTGATATTTTTAGTGCGCTATTCGCTAATATAGGAAAATAAATACAAAATAAATAAATACATTCGCCAAAATCCATCTGGTGTAGGAACCTCTAAGATATTCACACGGGGGATAATTTGATTCGACATCGACTGCATTTATTAATATATAATTAGGATTTAACAGTGAACAGAAAGTTAAAATAATAACAACCAAACTGCGCCTGAAAATCCGAACGCTGAAAACTTGAGCGCTCATTTCTCTGTACAAGGGAAAGGGAAGGAGGGGGAGATGCTCTATCCTAGGATGCTTGCGTTGACCGCCTCGCGTATGAAATACGAAGTCAAGTGTACGAAATACCAGGGCAACGGGGGCAGCTCGTGAGCGAGAGGTAGTCTACTGGATGACATTGTTCGAACTCTGAACTGACTGTGGTACTAGTACCATCCAATATTGTTTCATATTTTTACGTATATATTGTGATTATATTTTCTACATTGACAAGCAAACCCTCGCTCATAAACGTCGGCTTTCAAAATTGTCTCATGGCTTTATAAACCATACTCATGTTCGTACAAAACATTTTGATTTTGCAAATATCGTCATCAAAGATCCTTCATCCCTACCCTCGTCCCATCGCTGAGTATCACCGCTGCATTGCGAAATGTGGCGTGGGGGGTGCCATTTATACAACAAAACCTGCTCAAGACGAAAAAAGACAGGATTCCATTTAAAAAAATTAAGGTCGAATCAACATCTAGATCATTAGCGACCACTATTTGATTGAACATTATGGTAACCGTGAAGGTGACATGATATGATGATGATGGGGGTGAATGGACGAACACAGATCCGCCTTCGGACAACTTCGGTCCCAGATCGCTACGGCACTGCTGCCTTAACGATCTCGACCATCCGGACGACGATTTCATTTTTGTTCCGTCTTACTCAGGTGCAGACCTTCGAAGACTTTTGTTGCTCGAAAGCGTATTTTTGCATCCTGGATAAATGCATTACAATTCACGGCTCTACATTCATATTTTATATCTTTTATTACAATATAGTGCTTCAAAAATACGTAAATGCAACAAACAAAATACAATGCTTCGCACCACTTGTTTTTGCCATTTAGAGCTCCACATGTCCATCAGTCTCAACTATTTTGTATTGCGCTGAATAGCACCTGTCTATAAACATCATTTCACTACACTATTGTTCATGAAATCCAATGAATTTTTTATTTACCGCGAAAATTTTTCGGTCCCTTACACGTGTCAAGACATTAGAAAGCATGTCAGTTGTTGGCGTGAAATCGGCATCTTATTCTTCATCTCTTTCTCCTCATCATTATCATTTTCTTGCAGGGTGTCACGATAAGTTCCACTTTAATATTTATGTACCACCCTTTCCACTTATGTCTTTCGTATTTTCCCTTCATGTTAATTCGTGCACAATAATTTATCATCTACACTGGCTATCCTTAGCTAGAGCTGCCCAAAATGAAACTCGCAGAAGCTTCAGTTCGAACTTCAAGCCTAGAAATAATCAAAAAACTCAATATTTACTTCGTGAGGTACAACACTGGCACAACTCAAACTAAGTGGTGCCAAAACAACACGTACTTTCTAAAAGTATTTTCACGCAAAATTACGCGAAAGTACTCAAACTTTCCAAAAATTATACATTTCAAAATCGATCTTTAAGTACAGATTTTACTAAGGGAAAAATCTCTATCTTTAAGAATTTAGTTGTACGAAGACTCCAAAAAATTTTGAACATTTGCAATTTTCAAAAAATCAGGGATTTTAATGAATGAAATACACCATTCTCTTAAAAGTCCTTTACACTATCCAACAACAAAATTTAATAAAAATCATGGATATATTTTTTTGAAAATTTGGAAAATGTCCCAGGGCTTCATGTAAAGTATTCCCCAAAATTAAAATAACGGATTTAAAATGAAGGGGCCGCGGCATCATTCAAATTGGGGAATATCAATTTTGGAGAAAATCAGCTGAACGATTTTGACAGTAGCGATGAACAGACGTTTGCTGTCATTCGATGTTTCAGTACTAAGGACCCTCGAAACGTAGATTGTGGCTACACCACGCTATAGAGGATTTTTTAAAATTTAGCAACGAAATTGATCCGCTTTTTCATTACCAGAACCCTGTAATAATAGTTTTTCTGCCATTTTTTCGCACAGCTAACTTTTTATCTCCTCCGTAGGAAGAAAGTAAAAATACGAATTTTATGTTATGTCACTCATTTTTAAATATTTTATAATTATTAAAATTAACAAAACTTCTTATGAAGCTGTTTAACTATGCTTACCCCTTAGTGCACCAGTTACAAAATGGATGGTACTTGGTATTAAACCACGACTTACAAATATAAAGCGTTTCTCGAAAATTCATTTTTCGAGTTGTGCCAATATTTTAGCCCGTAAACAATTAAAACAATAGCTGCAAATCGCTGTTAACGTAAATTATGTTAAGAAAAAACTGCAGGACACTATCATTTATCGTATGTGACTCTCTAAAGCACAAGACATCAGTTCACACTGAAGATTCAAGAAATAATTCGAGCTTTATAGGAATTATGTTAATTTCCACAAGGCTTGGTTCAGCGTTTATTGTTACGTCGCAGAATACCGTGGTTATACGAAACAGCAAAAATGAATGTTAGTAGATTTAATAGATTCAATTAATAGTACACATGAACCACTTGGTGCTGTTAAAATACCCTAGTGCGCGGCAAGCGATTAACATCCTCGACAGTTACACCGAAAACGCGTAGAATCGCGCTACGCCCAGCCCCGTTGGCAGACGCTGCGGTGTCGCGGCAGAAGGTTTGAATTTCACGCCCGGAAGTAACTTTTAAACTCAATTTTATGAAAGCAATTTTTTTCGAAAAAACTGGTCCTGCCATTCTTCATGAATGTCAACACAGAATCTGGGGAAATTTTTTTTGTAACGGAAGCTTCTGCACATCCTGTATAATTATCGAAATACATTAACATATAAAGTAATAATGGAAGAAATCACCAATACATAAATATTAAATATTAAAAGCAAGTATTTCTTGGCTGGTGAGAGCTCCTTGAACTTCACGGATTTAAATTTAAAATTTGAGAGATGTTGATAGACATTTGAGTTGATTGACAGTTGATACGATATGCTGTGAGGATGTTCATGGCGTTATCTTATTTCTAAAGAAGATTTATGGGATGATGGGGGGGGGTAGGGAGGAGTTGAGCAAATTATTGAACATATTTCATTTTATAGGTTCTTCCAGGAATTGGGGCAGATGAAAAGTAAGGAGGGGGAATGAGCGTAGGGTGGTTACTAGAGGGCAGAGAGCAGAATTATATTCGGCAATTGGCTGTTGGAAAATTGGTTTCGAGAAGGACTTTGTGAGACTGATGTCTAATATGTCCGGAGGGATCGTGCTATTGAAAGGGAAGTGAGTTGGTTCAGTAGGGGCTGCTCTATTGATTTGATTGATGTTATAATATGTGAACAGTCGAGCGCCAAATGGAGAGGTTCGACAGCCATGGAAGAAATACTCAGAAGAGGCCAATTGTGAGTAAGAACGCGCTGTGGGACTTAGGGCCGAATTCATAGCCGTCACTCACAGGATAAGCGATCCCTTATGTGATAACTGCTGTTTCAAAATAAGTGTTCACTTATTGGCGTTCGTATTTCATAGACGTTCTTTACGACCGCGGAATGAGTCGGAAGGGAAATGCTGCAACATGGCATTGGCGGCAGCTATTTGATGTTCTTGGCACCTGAGTTTACACACGCACTTCATCTTGTACAAAGAGCGTCCAGTTTTACAGAGGGCGGACACTCCAACGTATACTTGACGCCGCGCGCACGACGAAATACTTCTACTACCTCTAATATGTCCTCATGCAGACAATACGAAATGTTTTGATATTGGTGTATTTTACTAATGTAATTACTACAAATCACTAATAACAAGCAGATTTGTAACAATATAATCTATAATTGTCTTATAATTTCAATGGCTATTTGACACCGGTATCATGTTAATATTTAAAAAATGTATTTACTACCAATCCCTAATAATAAGAAATATTTGGTGAAAAATATAATCCATGAACGTCATATCAAAATTTTAATGAATCTCTGCAATGTCTTGTGCATTTCTACATATTATTTATGTACATTATTTGATTGTAATATAATACTTAACGTCAGTTTCAGCTGATTCCACCACGTTAATTTATGCTCTAGTATAACTAATGTACATGGTATGAACATAGATCTGTCAATATTGTTAATGGATTATTGACATTTCATGTAATTGAAAATGTCAACCCCAAATAATACTAACATAAATTCCATTTTACAACAATTTAAATTACTTCTTGTTATTCATATTGCTAATTCATTAATACTTATAGGTCTTATAAATCAGAAATCAATAAAAGTTAAAAATTTTGGAAGCGTACCTGAAAGGATGAAGTTGCAGAAAAACTTAATGCTACGAGAACTTTTAATAAAGGGGAAATCGGCAGCCCTCTTTTAGTCATTGCGACTTTGTCGATCATCGGCACAAGTGTATCCACTACAGTAGTTTTATTGAAACGAAACCGCTGTCGGAATTGTTCATCATTGTACATTTCCAATGGGTTGTTCATATCTTTAATATATCTCTGAATTTCGCACGATGTGTTGAGTATAAAACTCAAAATAATCTTTGAAATCGTTTTCTATTACACGTTTCACAAATGAGAGGTTTTAACTGCCTACAGTATACAAACACCAGCCAAATGAATTCAATAGTCGATGATCGCGGCGTAAAAGTATAACCTAACCTGGTTACGATTGACGATGCGAGGGAGCCATAAGGGACACTTAAGGGAGCAGGCTGCCTCGCTCATAGGGATGACTGCTCACTTAAGACTTAACTAAAGGGCTGTTTTGATAAATAAATAGAGATATTGTCAGGTATCAATATTTTAATTCAACTAATGATCATTTCGATCGCGTAGCGATCATCCTCAGAGATTGCAGCTTCTGGGCCGAAAACAAAGTTCTGCAGAAAAGCATGGCATTCGGGGCGACCAGGCACGGAAATAAGTGGCCGCTCTACTGCCTCAAAAACGAGTGTTCTCGCGGTTGCCTCACAAACAAGTGATCCCCCTGCCGCCTCCGAAACAAGTGATCGTTCCTTTCAGCGGCGGTCCCTCAGGAAGGCTCGCGTGTCACGTGATTCCTCCCCCGCATCGTATATTTTAATTGGTTGTCGCGCCACCCGTTGAATCCTCCGCCAATGACGGCGCCAGCGGCGACGCTACGCCCACCGGAAACTTCCCCCGAAGTTACCTCCGTCACGCAAATTCTAAGAACTAGGCGCGGGTAATTCCGTTGCTCGGTTTGGGGGTGCGGGTGGTGTATTTCCCCATACGTCAGGAGGGGTGCGTCCGGCGTGGGTTGCGCTGCACAAAGGAGGCGCTTTCCTCCTTTCCCTCGGCGCTTTAAGCGGCCCTCCCAGGTATGCAGGAAATGCACAGACGGCGTATGCCAGATATGCATTTCCGGCTGCTCTTAACGGCGGCGTTTTTCTTAAATAAAATATTTTGTTCGTGTCGTCATGTGCTATGTGCGACCTCCCATTACAATATCTGCAGTTATAATATTTTGTCGATAAAATCTATAGTAAACTGAACTTTTTATAAAGGTTATGGATTGTGTATGAACAATAATATTAACATTAAAATTAGCTTGAGAATCAAAATGCAGTAAAATTTGAGTTCATTTATTTCATATCAATGTCAAAAAGAATTGTGTTAAAACTGGTAAATTGTATGGGTTTATATATATTTCAATCAGTTTACTTTCATGTTAAAAAATGTTTTATTCCATAAATTTTTCTCTGAAAATATTTCCACTTCTGAACTAGGGATGTCCGCCCTTTTTTAGGCCATTCCCTTCGCGATTAGAATGGCTGCTGTTGCTTGAGAAGTGAGTGAGGTTTCGTCATGACAAGGGTTGCAGTGCAAAAGCTGAACTTGGCCGCAGACGATCACGATCATTTTTTTGTTTCCAAAACTGTACAGTGATGAAGATGGAGCCCTTTAGTCGTAAATAAAATCAGTTCTACAAAACCAAATCTTGAAGAAGGTCATGTACGATTGTTTGAAAACAGCTTTGCATAATTTCATCTTGAAGTAAATACCAAATATAAAACAAACTTTTTCTCAAAAGTGGCTACAATTGTTTTCAATTTTTTTCCCATGAATAGAACAAATGACGCTTACAAGAATGACGCAGGTCTCATTTTCGTTGAACACTCTGAATTTTTGAAAATTACAAATTGATAATTAATATTATAAATATCTCTATTGGGTACCATTTCCACTATTTAACTACCCTTAGAAAGACAATCTCTGAACATAAGATGGCGAAGAGGTGGCTTCATCTTTTCACTTCACATCTTAAATTCGAGATATCCGGGAAAGTGATCTACTATTCACCATAATTCTACTATTTGTATGTATTAATTTTAGTTTATGTTAGTGGGGACTTGTAGGGGAGCACCAGTGTGCCATAGTACCACCAACAAAAATAATTTTTTCAACACCAATGTGTGTATAAAATATAGATTTTTTTCAAAATATTTGTCTTTATAGTAATTCTTTTGACCGAGCGCTTAGTCATTCGATGCTCTATCCATACTCTCTTCAAACTCACAGGGCATAGTGATATCTGTCGGCCTCCTCCTAAACCCCTGAGACACCTGCGGGTTGGTACCGTCTCTATACATTTAACGCTGTATAAAGAACGCAGAACGCTGGTATGTACGCTTTATATGCGTCTCGTATGAATGAGAACGGTGCCAATTTCCAACTGGCACAGTAGTACACGTTCTGTTTCATAGAGTGCACTAATGGCACTACCTTCATCGAGCAGACTATTTCTTTGTCAAGACGCTGATGCCCTGATATTGTATACGTCTTTCCTTGGGTTTTGCATATGAAGAGGCGACGTATGCCGTGGGCATAAGGCTTCCCCTCTTCTTCTTGTTGCCTCTTCATCGAACTCAGGACGCTCTGACCTCTTGAGATAACTGTGGGCGCTCAGACTTTCAGGCTGAGTATTTTTTTACGTATTATTTTTAGTTTCTTTTCAGTTTAATCTTCACTGTAACGTAATAAACATTGTCACAGTAAAAATAAGTTTTGTTGTCCAGAAATTTTATTTTAGAGGTTACTAAACCAGTTCTGAAACAACGCATCGATGTTCAAAAACATAGACATTTGGTGGTCGATGTCTCATCACCAACTGACACCGCCAATACAACTCCGCACCGGCCACTGCTTTATTTTAATTTTGTGTTACAATTACTTATCATTTTACATGATACGATAGTTTTGTGCTTTGTAGTGCCACTGATGATGACATATTTTCCCGATCCATCTCTACCTTGTGTTTGTTAATAAATATTGTTTCAAATTAATTTATGTATCTTTAAATTTTGTTAACTTTGCAACGAAATCCCTGCGTCTACCACAGACATTACTTCTTTGCTCTAATATAAAACTAAGGACTGGACTGAGGAGTAGTAACAACAGTTGTTTATCGAACTGGAACGCGACAGATTTATATTAATGTCTCCTGCGACTAATGTTAGAGAAAGTGCATTGTGAGTTTCCGGGTATTAAATTATCGCTCAAGTTTGCTTGCTTTTCTTTTTATTAACATGTAATGTTCAGATATGGACGTCAACAGGCTGCGACGCAATTCCAAAATTACGCAATACTCTTTCCATTGGAATCCGTGCTTTGACAAAAAATGGTTAAGGAATTAATCATTGTTAATATTAAAAGGGACATGATGAATTTTCTACACCTGAAATGACTCACCCTGTGAAAATTTTGTTGCTTATTAAGACTTTTTTTGTTTCAGGAGGAATTTTGAAACGAGCTCCCTCAGACAGATTAACAATGATGGACATTCAAAATTCTGATTGGCTTAAAGATTGTCACTTCCCATCTTCTCCTGGCCCTGGAGAAAAGTATAGCCTTTTACCAACAGTATTATTAGAAGAGAAACTCCACACTTCAAAAAGTGAAAATGACTTAAGTGACAAGACAAATAACGGGCCTTCGGCGTTAGATATAGAGAGGAAAGCTCGCAATTATCTTCATGAACTTGGCATCACAGAAAATATGCTTGTGGAACACGTAGAACGGGGAGCAAAAAGTGCGGTAATTGGAACCTATCGCATTATTGTACATCGCCTTCAAAGACAGGCAACTGTGTCGTGTGCTACAATGTATGATGCTTCAAGAAGTTGCGAAAGTGCTGATAGTTCAGGCACTAGTCAGAGTGCTAGTTCTTCTGGATATAACTTTCCATTATCTCTAAGGCGACGATCAAAATCAGCGGCCGTAAAATCAAATTATATGAAAGGACATAAAAATCGTTCAAGAACATGTATAATATTGTGAAATGAAGTGTTAACTCATCATTCGATACTATGCCATCTGACAGAAGGGAATGAAGGTGCTACAAATTTTACTTTTATGTGTAACTGACGTTTTAATTATACGTAACTGACATTTTAGTAAAAATTAAAATTATTTTTCAGTTATAAATTATTGAGCTGAAAATAAACTTCGTATAATGTTAATTTTGCCAAAGCATACCTCTACAATAATTCTTAATGGATATTTATGTACTGGTCAACTATAAATATTGGATTATAAATGTATTTTGTGATTTTAAAATTTAGTTAATGTTCAACACCATCAATGTTTTGTTTCATTTCCTTGCGACAGCTTTATTTCCAGTACCACTTTCCCTGCAAAATCCTCGCTGTGCCCAGCGGTCGATGAGGACCGTTAGGTCTCCAACTTGTACGTATAATCCCACTAACCTGCGGGCAGAGCCCAAACAGAAATACTAGGCAAGGGCGATTGCTAATGCATTGGGAATGCATTGAATGCATTGGGCGATTGCTAATGCATTGAGCATGACGCCTTCTTCCCGTTTTAACTCTAGCCGCGCATTCTAGACAATGCAAAGTAGTTTCGTATTAATAAAGGAAAGCTGCGATCAATGTATCATTCAATGTATAATTTCCCCCATTCCTAATTTTTGGGGGTGTTCCTCAGTTGTTTAAAACAGTTCACTGGGAGCCAATTAGGAGGGACATCAAATTCGGCCTCTTTACAGCTTTAATGTATATGATGATAAAATTCTTGATATTTGGAAAATTCGGTAGGTATGTCCTATGACAATGCATCTTAATTTTGACGTCGAACAATGCCCCTGTTACATTAGTTGTTTATATAAATTTAAAGAACTGCTTTGTACTAATAAGGTTCGAAATTCGCAGTTATAATGTAAATAAGACTCTGAAATACGGAAGCCAAAGAGCTGTATAACTTCATATATAATTGAAATAAAGAAACGTGTTCCTTTACTTTTATTTCCTTAACCGATTTTTTCTGCGTTCTCAAATTGGATGGTTCTTTCCATGCTTCGTGTTGATTGTTGGCCTATTTGACTTTGTTCTTATTGTTGTCGACATTTTGAGAAACCTGTTAAAATGTCAATTGCAACTGAATGTTTATTTGAGCGAGAAGAGTTAGATCCTTCAGTAAGTGATGTTTTCTGCACGCACGGCTTAGAGTAAAAATAGAAGAAAGACATAAGTTTATATTTTCACAATTATTTTAATGTGTTTAGGAAATATGAATAATTTAATTTGAGAAATATCAAATAACGTACACATCGTGTTACAAAGTGAAGAGAGTTTTATTTCGCTGTTCCCTTATGGGAACATCGTGCATGCGCAGCTCTTTGTATAGTACATACGAGAGTTTGTGTCAATCAGCGTGGAAGAAGAAAAAGGTTGAATACGCTAAGACTTTTCCAGAACTATCATCAGGCTCAGTAAATGTTTCAATTGTTTTTGATGACTTGTCATGATATTTCGTAGAGACACATTTTCTCTTTATGTACAACAAAGGCGTGAGAAACGTTTTTGAAGCAATGTGTGAGAAACTAATAGTTCATTTTTGGAATTTGAATCTCTCTGGCGCTTTAACCAATTACCCGCTGTAATGAATTGAATGTGCAATTAGTGATATTTCGGGTTTTATTATTCTCTTAGAAATGTGTCTGAGAAACTTTCCATTTTTTCTGAAATGCAAATTATGGTCGGGCAATTTTGAAACAACGGTAAGAAACGAAGTTATTTATATTCTGGAAATGTGGTCATGACGTGATGTAAGAGATTGGGGAGGTGGAATGGAGGAAAGAAAGGGCAAGGAGAGGAGGGGGAGGAGATCTCGAAAGGAGGGTTGAAGGAATAGAGAAAGTGAGAAGACAGAAAGAGAAGAGCGAAGGAGTCGAGAGGAGGGGAGTGGTGAAGTGAGGAGGAAGGGGAGGGGGAGGAGAGGAGGGAGAAGGGAATAGCGAGGAAGAGACAGAAAACATCATTAGAGACATCTCAAATATGAACACAGAAACAATGCCTACGTATCCTACCATTACCCCAACCATTTTTTTATATTCTCGCCGTTACGTACGCAAGAAGAGAAAGTATTATAATCCTGTGCCGAAAAATGGCGAATTTTCGACAGAAAATTCTTATTGTCCGGTCCAGGTAACGAAAAAGTGGATAAATCTTGTTCGCATATATAATACATTATTTCCTCCACCATCTGTACTCAGAATTCCTTTTTTTGTGGTTCTTCTTACCGAAAAGTCGATTGACGGTGAAACCTCTCCGCCCGTCTGTGGTCAATGCTAGTGACTAAACCGTTCAGGATATTTTCTCCTATCAATCCATTGATATTCCCCAATCAATCTGGTTGATGTCGCGGCGATTTGAATTTGAAATAATATTTTAATTTTTGAATCCCGGTGATGTTTCAAAAATTTCTCGAAAATGACACTAAATATTTTTATTACACTTTGTTCTCGAATAGCGAAAAAGAGCAATTGCGGGTCTCATTCCGAGTTCAACTTTTATCGGCGTCTTCTTACAGATACAATATTGCAGATAAAGACTTTTCTCTTAATGAAACCTATTTAAAGGCATACTTTGAAATAAGGTCATGTACAATTTTCCGATAGTTTTTAGTTTCCGCGTAATTTTGCGTGGAATGTAGGTAATTTTTAATTATTTTAAACATTGTTTTTGTCAAAAACCACTCAATTTTTGAAAATTGTCTTCTCGTATGTGATAAAAATTGGTGTAATTCTCATTTCCGACGAACATCCCTGTATTTTCGAAAATTTCAAAAGATTAGCATTTGAAAATTACAAAATTGAAAGCAGAGAGTTTTGCTTTAAACAAAATAGGTTGTAAACTAGAGGGGCTAAAACAGCACGTACTTTCTCGCCCTTAGTAATATCAGAATTTCTCTCTGAATTAACACATTTCGGTCATAATTTTTTGTAACACTCGTTACAAATTGCAGAACGTTTTATGCCAAAACTAAATATTTTCAAGCAAATATCAACACAAATTTGACAATTATAACTGCTTTTCATACAGGTAAATCATGTCACAACAATGAGGCTTAATTCACAGAAATTCACGAGTCACCACGAATTCCTTTGTTGCATTCCAATCTGATACTTTCTGAAGGCTAGCAATTTGTATTTCATATATTTCAAATAGATTTTATAGAATTTCTAAAACAATAATTTGAAAATGTACAACACAATCTCTAATGTAACGAAAGTAACAAAGAAAAGCAAATGAAAAATATAAAAAGAAGAAAATATGAAATAATATACAAATTCTAACTTACGTTATTTCCAACAGCCTAGAATCACTTCTCATATTACGTTCACGAAGAACAGAATATTTGGAGTGGGCAACTAAGTTTGACGTCAAATTACTACAAAAATACTCATATTATCCAACATGAACTTATTTGAAGATCTATTTTTGATAAACACATTTCATTAAGAAAAAATTATCTTCGCAATTGTAATTGTAAGAAAACACCCAAAAAATTTTAATTGTTTAAATTTTGAAAAAATCTGGAATTTTAACGAATGAGGTCGGCGCCATTCTCTTAAGATCATTTACGCCACCTAAGGCCAAAAGAAAGGTTTAAGAAAAAATGGTTTAAAGGAAATAAAAATTACCTATGTTTGACATACAATTTCGCACAAAATACTCATGTTTTCGAAAAAATGAACATGCCATTATTTTTTATGTTTTGATTTAAAACATTTAATGAAGAAAAAATGGATATCTTCATAATTGTAGTTGTAAGAAGACGCCGAAAAAGAAATTGATTATTTTAAATTTCCGAAAAATTAGAGTTTGTAACGAACATGAGACCTGTGCCATTGTACCACCCGAGTGACATCAGTCAGATCGATTAGAGAATATCAAGTTTGAAGAAAATCGGCTGAACGGTTTAGCTACTAGCGTTGTTCACGGACGTTTAGCCGTGAATCTCTTTTTCGGTATTAAGGACCCACAAATCAGGGATTCTGGCGACACCTTTTCTAAATGTAGCAACTGGATTTATCCACTGTTTTGTTACCAGGGCCCGACAATAAGAGTTTTTCTGACTCTTTTTCCCGCAGCATTACATAACTTTTCTTCTTAAGAATTACCTTCTTAAGAGCTAGAAAGTACAAATCAGCTCTTTAAAAAAGATCAGGTGCAGTTTTTCTGAATAAACGAGTAGTTTTCACGTAATTTGTGCTTCAAATTAATGAAATATGCGGATGCTTCCCTAACTATGTGCGACAAAAGTAATTATCGGGGAACTGGAATGGATCAAAAGGATATGAAGAATACTGTAATTTTAATTATAATTATTATTGAAAATCCAAATATTAATTCGATTTCTACTCTCTTCGACAATTCTCAGTGTATTGCGACCACCCGTTTTCCTAAAACTAGAAAAAGAGTCACATTTCTCAGATGGGTCTTAAGCGCATCGGCGAAGTTTGAAATACGTGCTCCACACCGGAAGAAGAAGTGTAGAAACTTATCAAGAGAGTTCGCTAATGTAGAATGCAGACGACACAACTGTTTAACTTTTCTTGTGTTCCAACTGTTTAACTTTTCTTGTGAAATGTTAGAGGTTCTTAACTATTAACCAACAGTCAAAAATAAATAAATAAATTAGATATACAGGCTGTCCGGGGAGGAAAAGTCGAAACCTTGCAAATAAGCTCGTAAGGTGCTTTTTTTTTTAAAAAGCTTATTTTCAATGTTTCGACGCTTCCTCCCCGGTCATCTATACAGAATCGTGGATTTCTTTTTCTCTTAGAATTATGTATATCCAGAAAATTTCCAAACAAAACAAATATATTCTTAAAAAAACTCTTTGTACAATAACAAAACGAATAGAGAAATAAAGTTTGGGTCTTCTCTCTAAAAAAATTGACAAAAAATAACAAATACAAATACAATCTCACGATCTACACAAACACACTTAATTAAATGTTTACACAGGCAAAAGTATTTTTGTCTACAACTTCTTTACTACTATGGCCATAACACAATCTCAGTGAAATCTCTCTCTATTGCGATTCACTATCCGAATAAAAGAACTCTATTATTGTTATTATTATTATTATTATTAAAAAACTCAATTATATTATTAAAGAAGTCAAGAATTACAATATTTCACACGTGCCAGTTTGAAAGGCGTGAGACGTTACAATACAATTGATTTATCAGCTATTCCATTTTACAATCGTCCTATTCTATGCTGGTTTAACTACCTTGCCTTTACATACAAAAATGTTGTTTTAACAATGTTCGTGTACTATACCAAGAGAACTGAGTAACAAGAACTAAAAATATCAATTCTTTAGATTAAAAACAAGTTACTTTTTCCCTCCCTCTCTCTCTCTCTCTTTCTCAACAATTCCACCTAATTCGGTGACCAGCTTATTTTTCTTTATCACAAATTACCATTATATTAGCACAGTGCTCGCTCTGACCTTGACAATACTCGTATTTCCTCGTCGCGGAGTTGCTGTCTCGTCTGCGCGTGGCGAAATGTTATATTTTCTATCGGTCTCATGCATCTTGAACACTTCTTAACATGCAACAATATAAGTATGTTAAGTGCACTTGTACCTACCTGTAGGTTAAGAAATTAAAAATCCTTAGCAACGGGTTTAACATCCTTAGTAACGTAAATAAACAACAATCCATTCATCGCAAGTCAACATTATTTCGAAAAAATCGTATGGTAATTTTGTAATTGCCAAGTTTTAAATTCTTCGTATGCCTTCTCGTATCGTGCTTTAGATTTTTCAGAGATTAAATCTCGCGTGGCTTCCGCAGCTGCATCCAAAATTTCTTGTGGTACAGACGAATTTTTAGCGCCTATCTTCCTCGAGTCACGGTATACAAGTGTATTGTTGTAGATGTATCGCAAGCAATACCTAACAATATCAATTATCGTGCCGCAACAATTCATGTGTTTCATATCGCAGTAATGTAAATTTTCTCAAAAAAATTGAGATTTTTATGGTGACCGATATAACGCTGTACATACCACGAAATGTTAGTGTTATTACTGCCTCGTCCAAATTAAAAATCTCGGCTCCGCTACACTTCGCCTCGATTTTTGACTTTTGGCATCGGCAGTAATAACACTCGCAACATTTCTAGGAATGTTAATAACTATAATCTATTTCCCTTTTAGTGGTTTCATTCAAAAGCAAAATAACCACAACGAATCAATTGCAGAGTCCCTCACGCACACGCGGAATACCCGTCACACAATTAGGAAATTGGGGATCGCTATTATCCGGGACCAAGTGCAGACACAATTTCTTTCATAAGGAGTTATATTACCGTCACAGAACGTTGATTCCACCCGGGTCTTCTCGGATGTCGTTGTAGAGATTTTTCCACCTCCAGAGTTCCATCGAGTCATGCTGTGCACCATGCCTCGTTCTGTACGCTGCACCACGTACTGTCCGTTCTCAGGTGTCGTTTTTCCAATTGTTCGCCCTGGGTATGGCGACACGATTTTACCAATCCACAATACCATAGATGCCATAGATTGAAAGTACCAAATTACACTAGTAAAGTAATACATCAAAGTATTAAAAGAAGGGAAAGAGCTGAAACGAAATAGTTTCATTCCTTGTTACGTCCATTGTGTATTTATTCTTTCCCTTCATTCATTTCATTCGCTGTTACGCCTTGATGTGTGAATTATGAGATGATAAGATGATGATGATGAGGGGTGAATGGACAATCACAAATACGACCATGTCTGCACAGGACTCGAACCTGCATCTTCCTCGGCGCAAATGACGTCTGCCGTCCGCAAATGACCGTCTACCACAGTACAGACTTTTATGATGATGATTATTATTATTATTATTATTATTATTATTATTATTATTATTATTATTATTATTATCATCATCATTAGCATATAGGCCGTTTCACCACGCTACACGTTATCTTTCCAGGTCCAATCATATATTGATGGAGATTAACGTGTGTTTTTATGGGGATCAGCTGTATCCCTTGGTAAGCCGAGGTTGTTAAGCCTTGAATTATGAATTATGAGGTGATAGGATGATGAAGAGAGGTGATAGTGGCTTTTTGATCCATGTATGACCTAGGGAAACCACGAAAACCTCAGTCAGGATGGCCGGCCCGGGGATCGAACGCGGACCTCCCGACTGCGAATTCTGTGAGCTACGCACTGGTCCTCTTCGCTCAGTATTATTATTATTATTATTATTATTAATGGGTAAAAGATAAATAAACATCGAAGATTGAAAGAGACGGCACGACGGGTGAGAACGAACGGTGGAATACAGAGTTTTGGCAGAGTATAGGCATCAGAGAGTTGACGAATACTCGAATACTTCTTATGAGGCAGAGAGATAGCAGGCTCGGTGGTACTGAACAGGAAGACCGGCGATGGCGGCAGCGCGCGATCGCTTCGCAGGCCCATTTTGGGAACTCGGCGATTCTGCGAAGGTGTCGTGGAGTGAATCTAACCGTTTGCTTTCAATGTTAAATTCAGAAGAAATTCTTCGTCGCAGTCGGAGATGTTCTTAAGATCCCGAGGTCTCTTGATGCGTGGACCTGGTTGCTGACGATAGGTCGCGGTTCGCGAGTGGGGTGGCTCTCCTGCAATCAAGTGCCATCCTACAAAAAAATCAGTTTTCGGCGTCTAAGATGGTGGTGATGGAGGGTTTATCACGGCGAAACGGCCTGGCAGTCACATCTGCCCGCACCTCCTTCGCGTACTTTGAATCCGGTAACTTACTTCAAATTGCACGCTTTTTTACGGCGACGCTGCTTTAAATTTGAAATAAAATTGCACTATTTCAGCATGCGAAGGGATTCTAAAACTCGCTACAGATCATTTCTGGCTGGGATAGGGGTTGAAAGTTACAATCAAAGTAGGAATGAGGATCAGTCTGTCTGTCTCTTTTCGCTCTCTCTCATATTCCACTTGATTCTTCAGACCTCATTGACTCCTGACTTTTAAAAGAGGAGAGAAGTACCTACTCAGTTTGTAATAAAAATTCATCGTGGTTGACCACTTCCTTGCACAGGGTAAGGGTAGGGTGAGTAGTTAATTCCTCTTCGAAAACGGCAATCTGCATGGTCTTTAGAAGTGTGACAATTCGCTCGTCTGTACGTGCTTTAAGGACAACGAAAACTTTCCTGTGTCATATCACCGCTTGGAGCTTCCTAAATGATTACCCTTCTTTGGGACATGACATAAGGATGAATGAATTTTCTTCGGGCTGTTTTCTTTCGGCACAAAAACGCTATAGAAATCAACGAGATGTTTCAAGTATATCTTCTTTCCGGAGGAGGGCAAAGGGAGGGATTAGGTCCCAATGATGGGTGTTTCGTCCCTGTGCTCCCAACCCACCATGGAGTCTAACAAGAAGACACGTCTCTGGAAAGCCAGACTTAACACCCTAATATAGTGCGGCGCCACCGTGGCTCCTCGTCCTCCTCCTAGAGTTCAAAGACATACTGGATCTCGTACTAGACCGCTCCTATTGATTAGGGATGGGTAAGCTTCCGACTGCCCGTCACGAAGAGGTGTCGACCAAATGGAGTGGGACACGCACGCAGGGTCTACCTCAATGTCCAAGCTTCATGGCGTCGGACTCCTCAACTTCAGGTCACCCACTACCTTCGACACTGGTCGCCATGCACGGCAAGGGTGGGCAGTCAGTATACAGAGACGGCCAGGGAGGAAGAAGAAAGAACGATTAAAGAATGTATGTGACCTGAAATGAAAAGCAAGAGGATGGAAGATGGAGAAAGGAACACTTGAGAACCTTCTTTACATCCTCCCGTCAGGACGTAGACCGACCCACTTAGAGGGGTCTGTTTTGTTAAGAATAATTTTGTGTACCTATCATTAACTATCAGAAAAACCGCATCTAAATAACACATCACTTTATTTATACTTTTTATACACATTTCTATACAAATATAATTATGTACAATCACAGTTAAACATTGTGAATAATAATATTAATATCATTTACTAGTGAAAATATTTAGACCTTTTTCTGTCAGACTTATTTTTTAATTCACAGTTCTCTGTTGATTTATTTCATCCAATTAACATATCGGAAGAAAAATCACTGCTCTTTATATCTTTTTAAATACATTTTATGAAAAACAATTTTAATAGAAACTTTCATCGAACCGCTACTCCATTTATTGTGACCATTGGACCTGATAAATCTCTTCCCATTGGAGAAGGCTCATAATGATGTGACAATGGCCCTGCCACTTCATATGGAGCATCATACATATTTTCACTATCATTAACATTATCGTATAAATTTGGATGATTTGGCATACCATAACTGCCACTTCCATTTAGAGTGGCATAAGACATCACAGCAGCATTTTGATCTTCTTTGCGTAACGCTCCTTCAATATTTTCGGTGTTTTTGACTGGAGTTGGTTTGCGCCTACAAGCCCATAAACATGTATACTACTTTGTAAAATTCTATTTAAAATATCAACAATGTTTATACTTACAGTCTTAGATAAATCACTCCTAAAATTATTAATAGGAACAGAACAACACCAGCTGCAATTCCAATTGTCAAACCCAAGTTAGAAGAAACAGCCTCTTCAGCTGTGATGACTGGAAGAAATTTGTTAGGCTTTGTAATGTCTTTAAAGTTCAACATAACCTAAATGTTTAAAAAAACGCGAATGTAATTAACAAATGAGTGAAATCACTTACTTTCACATCGAGGTTCTTCACCAGACCAAGATCCATTTTCAAGACATTTTCTCAGATACAATCCTATTCTTTCAAAATCTTTTATACAATGGTATTCTACAGCACTGTTGTAAGTTGTTGACTGATTCATTATTATTACTCTACCATTCTCAATACTGCCTGGATGTTTGCAATCTACATCTGCAAATATTAAATACACACTTTTAAAAAGAACATGCCAATTGAAAGGGTAAAATATATTTTCATTGCTTCTGGTCACACAGGAATAATTTTAAAATATCTTCCTCTTTCAGGCCGCTAGGTTGATTAGTAGTGAAAGACTATATGTGTGGTATAAGACCAGACAACAGTTACTTGTGACACAAGCATTGCAAAGTTAATGAAACAAAAACAATGTTTGAGAAACAGATTGAGAGCTCTCAAGGTAATGCTCAGATACGGGCTGCAAAAAGGATCTATTTAATATCAAGAAGAGTATATTTGTTGTATGTGGCTTTTCGATTGTTGGTACTAGAATTTTCCAGCTAATATTTAGAGTAGGTATTATATTCAAAAGTATCCAGAATTTCTAGAAAATATTTGTTTCAAATAGGTTAAAATCATTAATTTTTCAACTTTTCAGAAATTTCTATACTCAACAAATCTCAGACCTACTCTTCAAAAACAAAATTACGACTGAGTGAATGAAATGAATTCTTTATGACTCCACAACTACATTTCAAATAATTTTCCAGACGTCAAATAATTTGGAGGATAATGAAATTGATGCAAGAATTACTATTCATTTCTTATTTATATTTCACTTACATTTACAGGTTGGTATTTGTCCTGTCCATCCTCCTTTCTGACAAGTACGTGTAGCTGATCCAGTCAGGTACTGACCCTTCTGACAAGAATACTGAGCAACTCCGCCAATACTGTAAGTTGTCACATGCACTATCATTCCTGGTTCTTTCTCTGGCTCTGAACACTGTATTTCTGAAAATTATATGTTAATATTTCTTATCACAAACATATACCATTAATAATTGCTTAATAATAGGAATACGATTTTTCGATTTTTAAAATTGAGAAATATACGTTGTTTTCGTTTCTGAAGCTATAGAATAATTTTATTTGTAAATGTTTTGATGTACTCAATATTTACTCAGCAAAATGTATCAATATTACATTTTTTGGTGAATATATATATATAGCCACTCAATCTAACATATCAGATTAAAAAAAATTAAGAGATTCTAAAGAGCACTGAATCGCTCAAAATAATAAAAGAGAAGCGAAGCACAATTTGAAATTATATACATTTTCTCTATATGGCAATAATTTATATTCAGATGTAGTGTTTCTATTTGCCTACGCTTGGCAATTGCGGGTTTCTACTCTTCAGCGCATTAACAAAATATCTTCCATTTCAATCTGGCAATTTTGCAGGAAGTTATCGAAGTTTCTGTTTGGATAATTTATAGTCAGATTATGGATACTTCAAAAGCTTGAGAGAAGCATATATAGCAGAATTAGCAACAGTCTCCAAGATTAAAATTCCCTTTGTCTCAGGCTCCTCGTGGAATATCTGTTATCCACGTAAATGCCCAATCACTCAAGCGAAATTAGTATGAAATTTCAAATATTATAACTGAAACGAAACCTGATTAATTTGCTAAGCATATCTAAAATCTTCAATAATATCAGGACTCATATAGGTATTTAATTATAAACTCTTTCGTAATGAGAGGTTGGTAATTAAAAGCAACCAAAAAGAAAAGTCGGGTGGAGGAGTTGCATTGTTTGTTCGTGATGACGTTACGATAGTGGCTAGTGGTTGCTGAATCCACATTGCCTTACGCAGGCGCGGATCCACGGGGGAGGGGGTGGAGGGAAATTTCCCCCATCTCAAACATTTTTCAGTAACTATTCATTTTAACTTCTCACGAAACTTTCAATAAACTAGTGGTGCTAAAACAGCACGTATTTTCTCGCCCGTATTCAAAATCAGTACAAATATTCGAAAAATTGTTCACGATCTTATTTTAAGCTCTATCTTCCAGGAACAGACTTCATTAAGGGAAAAAACTCTATCTTTAATATTTTAGATGTAGGAAGACTCCTAAAAAAATTAAATTTTTGCAGTTAAAAAAAATCGTTTTCAACGAACATGAGACCTGCATCATTCACTTAAAAGTCTTTTGGAAGATCTAAGAGAAAAATAATAACTTTTTTTTGAAAACATTTTTGAAAATAAATCATTTGAAATGTCCCAGGTGCTTCCTATAAAGAACCCCCAAAAATTAAAATATTGGTTTCAAATTTCAGGAGCCAGATCGATTGGAGAACATCAATTTAAGAAAAAATTGGCAGAATGGTTTAGCTGCTCGCGTTGTTCACAGACGGACAAACTTATGTCGTCAATCGATTTTTCGGTAGGTCCTTGGAACCACAAAACATTTTCGTTGCCAGGGCCCTGTGATAAGAGTTTTTTCTGCTGACAATTCGCCGTTTTTTGCGCAGCATTATATAACCTTCTATCGACCCATGAAGAAAATATTTTCGGATTTTTATTTAAACGAATAAAATCGTATCGCAGCATGAGCTGAGTTTACCCTGCGTCATTCCACATCGACCAAAACATTTTGAAAAAATCTTAATACCGATCACACTCGACTTACAGTCGGGCATTCTTCGTAGGAAGTATCGCTAGGATGGGAAAATATAATAACGAAGGGGGATTTTTGATGACCTAAAACATCACCTAAAATTATCAATAAAATACTCTTAAAATGCTTTTAAAATGCCCTAAAAGCGAAGAAAAGTGACGTAAAAACTTTTACCACAACAAATTCAGATTCGTATCTCAAGCTGTTGGAAATGTTACTGATGTAATCGCAGTGGCGGATCAAGGGAGGACCATGCCCCAATCCAAAACCAACCCCAAAAGTGCAAGAAAAATAAAATTGAATCACAAGAAAATATTGTAGAGACGTCTAAAATGCATCGAAAAAACAACCGCGCGTTGTAGCCTTTAATTTACAAACGGGAATCCTGTTTCTTGCTGTATTTTAGCCCAGTAGTACGTATGGAAAATGCCTTCGACTGTTCTCCAGTGTTCGCCAGTGGGTCAGCTCATATCTCTCTTCCTCCGCATGACAAGCAGTGCTACTGCGACTTCCACTATTGAGTGTGGCCGACGCAACCGGAAGCAATGTTGGCGGAGTAAGGTCTCTCTAGGTGCCAAGCGAGTGATCGTGGGCTACTGTGACATTTCGCGCAATTACAGTGTCCGAAACGAAAGAATAGGGCATGGAACGCTTACCTGCGCCTGGAAACGGCGCGGTTAATAGTACTAAAGAAGAGAAAGAAAATATATAAAAAGACAAAGAAGGAAAGAGAAAAAAATTTCATAAAAAGAAAAAATAGAAGAGGCTTGAAACATATTTTGTGAAATCCTGGCGGTTTTCGTAAGTGCTGGACAATCAAGTTTGTATGTAAGCGGATGTTGACATCTGTAAAATGAAAATTAAAAATAAAATACCCTAATCCCTCGTTGTTTTGCAGCTGTACTATAAAGTATTCATTAAATATTAAACTTAAAATTTTAATTTTGCTAAAAACATTTTATGATAAATAATTTCCCTTGCATATAATTTATATTTGTGCTTATATATAATATTCCCCTCCCCCCAAACAAATCGTCTCTATCCTCCTGGAGGCAAAAATCTTGTTTCCTAGAGTAATTACAGAGACGAATACATAGATTACAGTAACATTAGCCAACATGTCTACCAATAAATCTTACCTACCAATGGAATGTGATTTACATTAAACAAAGTTACTCACTCGCAGATATTGCAAATGTAATGAATGTATATCACCTATTTGAACAACTCCCTCCCTGTGAATATTTTAAATAATCATTTAAAGTGTGTTCTAATGGAAAGGAACCGCGTGTGATAATTACAGAGATGGATACTTGGATCTATTACTATTACTTTCTATCGTCGGTAGTAACAATGACAATCGTTTTAACAACGGAACACTTCTCTAAGAAAGAACTTGCTCGGCCATGTTACTCTTTCATTTCCCGTAAACATGTGGAGATGAGCATGACGCCATGTTCCCGTTTTTAGTCTAGCCGCGCATTTCAAACAACGCAAATTTCCTAACTGTTTATTAATAAAGGAATGTTGCGATCTATCCTATGTATAATTAATTTCCCCCCACTTCTAATATTTCTTTTGGTTCCTTAGTTGTTTAAAACCGTTCACTGGGAGCCGATTTGGAGAAACATCAAAATCAGCTTCTTTACAGTACATATATATATATATACATATACTGTATATATATATATATATATATATATATATATATATATATATATAGATAGATAGATAGATAGATAGATAGATAGATAGATAGATAGATAGATAGATAGATAGATAGATATGTGGATGCCCCGAAGCTTTTGTTGGTCAGACTTCAAAAAAAAAAAGTAAACAAAGAGTATCTGAGCATCAAAGGAACAGAACAGAACCTTTTTCCAAAACTAAATTCGATCTCGAGACATCAACTTGAGACAGGACATATGGATTTCGGGCAAGTAAAGATTCAGGACCAGGAAAGACGGAAAGACGCGAGAATAGTATCAGAAACGTTACATATAAAACTGAATGAACTTTAAATACTATGGTAGAATGTAATACTCTCACTGGAATACAACTTGTCTTTAAATACTCGCAAACACGACAACTTGCTTTTAGGTTTTAAGAATCAAAATCAAAAGTAATTCATTCTTCCTCATTGTCTCCCCTTCCTTGATGGTTGAAATAATTATTTGGCTCATAACCGTCTCCAGTTGTTGTTTCTAAATATACGGTTAACTGGAAGGAGCAGCAGAATTACGTACACTCACAGTGTTAATATGTTTTCCATAATATTGTAAATAATTTAAATAGTTCAGAATAGTTATAATTGCATTCCAACTATTTTCTAAGGTAAATTTCTGTCACCTAATATACAAAAATTTTAATACAAATGATAAAACAGTTATAATTTATAACTGTATTATTGATGGTAAAATAATTGCCTAGTGGTACAAAAAAATCCTCCAGACATGATGTATATGAATAAGTAAATCTGAATGACTGAAATTTAAAGAGGAACTCTTTGTTTCATTTAAAATATTTCATTGTAGAAGAATGTGAACAATTTATTACTATGTGACTTATACTACCGGCCTTAGGATTTTTTTCAGAAAGTTCCCCATTTCATTCATGGTTCATTGTTAAATTGATAACAGAGTAAATGTTTCAGAACGGTTCAGGATTTTAAATATGGTTTTCTATTCTATTTAGTTCTTTTAAGGATTTCAAAACATCTATATAGATATACTAATTGAAAAAACTGCCAAGAATTATCGACATTAGAAACAACAAGACAATAATTAAAGCCTTAAAAATCTGACTCTTATTATATTACGCATATTAAATTAACAATGATATGTACCTCTGCATTGAGGAGTTTCTGAGCTCCAAGTGCCATTCTCTAAACATAAACGCCTTCCATGCCCGTCCAATTCATAATTTTTTTCACATTCATACAGAACGACAACTCCATAGAATGTTGCATTAGACGCTAGACTGTATTTTCCATGAAGTGGACTTCCTGGACTTCCACAATCGACATCTAGAAAGAAGAATAAAGAATTATTATTTAAAGAGTAATGGGATAGAAGATACAATAAATTGATAAAATATGCTAATTAGTTTTCGAGTTGGTAGACAGCGATTGTTGTCCCATATGGTGATTCCTACAACATTCGCAAACAACACACATTCAAATGGTAAACCCAATAAAAACAATTCTTCCATTTACACAACATAATGAATCACAAAAAGACATAACGCCCCGTTTTATAATAATAATAATAATAATAATAATAATAATAATAATAATAATAATAATAGTAATAACTTGGCGAAGAACTATAGGCTAAATACTTGTTCGCCAGTACTGCACAAAGTTATAACTGCAGCTTAGCTGACAAAATGTCCAGACACCTAGAGAAGAACCATCTGCAGCCAGTTGAACAAAAAGGATGTGGTAAAAGTTCTTACAGTTGCAAGGAAATCTTGCTACTAAATAAAGTCATCTTGAATGATGAAAAGAAAAAAACGATTAATTTAAGCATGGCTTGGATTGACTTTCAGAAGGCCTTTGATAGTGTACCACACTATCCTGAGGACCCTGGAGATATATTGATTTCATCCTAGACTTATAATAATCAAGTTGCTAAAATCGTGCACAGGGCAATCGCAGTAGAGCATAATTTATTGGATAAATCTATACCGTCATTCTATAAGTATACACCTGTTCTAGCCCTGGAAGTAAATTCCAGGGTACTGGGACAGGGCAGTTCTAGCTTACCCTACTGTCGATAACAATAAGCCAGATAATTCTCCGTATAGATAGAAAAAGGAGTAATAATAGTAATCGCAGTACCATTATCCCACAGCATCAAACATAAAGAAATAGAAAAATCAAAATATTTAAACTTATCTTATGAACTAAGACAAATTTGGAAATTAAATGTTACCAAAACCTATCCACTCGTGATATCGGCAGAAGGCCTTGTCAGTAAAAACTTTCTGAAAAACTTAGCAGAACTTAAAATACCCCAAAACGCTCTGAACATGGGACAGCGCCCAATTATGTTGCAAATATCCCGTATTGTCAGAAAATTTATATCCTAAGTCCATTTCTGTGACCGAACAATCTCACTCCTTTAAAAAACTCGGGGGAAGGTGAGCTTTTTTTCAGTGAAAATAGCTGAAAAATAAGCAATATAATAATAATAACAATAATAACAATAATAACAATAATAACAATGATAACAATAATAACAATAATAACAATAATAACAATAATAACAATAATAACAATAATAACAATAACAATAATAACAATAATAACGATGATGATAATAATAATCCTCCACCTTGGGAGTACACGACCTTGACGTTGGTGCTGGAGCTTGAGTACCCCAATGACCCTGAGGGTTATGCCGGCGGTAGCTTAACTACTGGTAGGGCCTCCTTTGACTGACAGGTCGATGGGGAAGGGTCAGATGAAGCACTCCAGAAGACCTCAACAAAAGCAGAAGAGAACCTACAGAAGAGGCAGTCCACAGAAGACATGAAGTTGGCCTCAAGCGACCCTTCTCCTCGAGGAGAAAGAGGAATAAGAGGAGCCCACGCCCAGGGTAATAGAGGCAAATTCTTCAACGTCAAAGTTGGGCGGAAAAGGCAACCCTTCATGTGGTTAATGCACATGATGGCAGGTGTAAATGCCATGAGATAGCAACATTATTAGTCCACAACTATGTCGAAATGGAGAGATCATTGGAAATTTGCCACGGACCAGAGCCGCTGTCTGGGGAGCGCCAGGGCACAGATGGAACTAGCGCTGTCTGTGACAGTATGCGAACCATAGTGGTGTGATGCTGAACAGGCGGACTCACATCGGGATACCCGAAATTACTCCAACCGAAGGAAGCAGTACGTACGATCTGTTAACTGTACCTGAGTACAAGTACTGATAAAACACAAGGGAACACTGAAGCTGCAATAACTCCCATACTGCAAATACATATCCCACCACAAGGCCGGCAAGATACTCTGTTCATTGAGCTTCCAGATCAAGATATACCTAGATATCACCTACATGAAGAGCTTGAATCACAATATCGACAGGCAATTATCGAATATGAGGGAATGAATCCTCATCTGAGATCAATAATTCCAAAACAGCACAGTTCAAAGAAACTGGACCGGTCCGGATGGCCGTGTTCGCTAAGGCAGTAGTGCCGTAGCGATCTCGGACCGAAGGCTCGCGGTTTCGAGTCCCGCCTCGGGCATGATTGTATTGTGTTCGTCCTTTCACCCCTTACCATCATCATACCGTGTCATCCTCACAGTTACCATACCGTTACACGCAATAGTGGTCGCTAATGACCAAGAAGTTAACGCGACCTTAAATGACAAAAAAAAGAAAGAAAAGAAACTGCTCATGCTAGTCAAAGAAGCAAATGAAAAAAATTGGTTGATGAGACCCAAATATCATGATCTATGACTAACTCGAATGTACAATCTATTGTATGGCAATTGCAATAGAGAGAATGAATGGCGGGAAAATATCTGAAATCCAATCAACTCAAGATTCCCAGCAACCGCAAAAAGAACCCCCATGGAAAATCCGGTTGTAAAAACGGATCGAACGCCTTAGATCATATGTTGCTACAGTGGAAGCTTTCCAGAGAGGAGCTAGAAGTAAATATCTGATAAATACAATAGTATATATTAAGAGGAAACATCGCATCCACACACACACACACCACAATATGAACAATACAAGTCTTCTTGACTTTATCGATGCCCTAGAACAGCAACTGAGTGACTATAGCCAACGTATATGCAGATATACAAAAAGCCTCAAGCGGGAAACAGACAACAAAGAATTTTTCGGGAGGCAAAAAAGCTTCTTCAGAAGACCAGGAAAAGGATACACAGAAATGAACATCCTGCCAGACAAAGCCGCTGTATAAGAAATCTACAGAGAAATATGGTCGCAAGAAAGTCACTTAAATGTCAACGCACCAGATCATAGAAATGTCAACTTCTCGAATCACTCAAGTTATCCTACAGAACAGATAGTGTTCAATTTGAAATGTTCGGGATTATATAGTTTGCATAGCTATTGGTACAAAACATTCACCAGTATCCATGGGAATATCCTAAATGTCATCAACAACTACCTGAATTATCCCGAAGAAATGATGCATTATCTATGTGAAGGTGTCACGTTTATGAAGCCCAAAAGCAGTGATACTGTAGATCCTGCAAAACACCAGCCTTTCACATGTCTTAACTCTTTTTATAAATCATCACAAGTTGTTTATCAATGATCCAACATCACTGTACAGCGAATTCTATCCTGGCTGAAACTCAAAGAGGATGTAGCAAAGGTTCCTCGGATGTAAAGAACTTATCATTGACAGCGACATGTCTCGAGCGTGTAAGAAGAGACGCAACTTGTCCACTTCTTTATTAACTATAAGAAAGCTTATGACATGGTGCCGCATGAATGGCTGCTCTACATACTGCCACTGTGCCGTTTTAATCCAACCATAGTGAGTTTCCTCAAATGCACTATGTGCAATTGGAAGACCACCATCCGTGTCGCGGAAAAAAATGAAACAGTGATCACCAATAAAATAAACATAAGGCTTGGCACTTTCCAAAATAACAGTCTGAGCCCGAAATGGTTTTGTCTGGACATGAACCCGTTCTCAACATTCCTCGAAGATCTACAAACAGGATTCGAACTGGAAGGCACCGAGAAGACCCGTATAACGCACTTAGCCTATATGGATGATATTAAACTTTATTCCGGTACGAAGCGTGAGCTAGATATGGAAATAAAAACCATTGAAGAATTTTCCGAAGACATTGATATGCAGTTGAGATTTGATAAGTGCAAAATTCAAGAAATAATTCAAGAATTCAAGAGTAATTCGCCAATGAAGAGAGACAGTAAGTGGAGAGATAATATTCAATCTGAAAGCCAATGAATTATACAAATATCTTGGTATACCAAAGGAATGTACGATAGCCCATGAAAATCTGAAGGGAACGCTAAAAATTGAGCTCACGAACCGACTCAAGACAGTTTTAGGAAATTCCCTCAATTTTCGAAACCTCACGGTTGCCATCAACACATACGCTCTTTCCATTGTCACATTTTCGATAGGTATTCTCAAATGGTCCTCAACAGACCTAGAGGAAATGGAAAGACAGGTGCGAGTCCAAATGACACGTGTTGGTTGCCACCACCCAAGAATCATATTCAGATGATGACTGCCGCGACGAATGGGAGGGCGTGGTTTCGTAAAGTTGACAAACAACCACGCTAAGCAGATAACAGCCATGAGGAAGTATTTTGCAAGAAAAGCGAATACTTCTTGACTTCACAAGGTGGTCGTACAGGCAGATGTCAACAGTACTTCTCTAAATTTAAAACAACAAAATATATCAATCCAACAGACATCTTTTCAACAAGAAATGTATTCCTCAAAACCGAAAGCTCCCCACAGTGTATATCCTACTGCAGTTGCCAATCCAAATGTCGACGGAAAATGTACAAACGGCTCAGCATAGGATATTTGTACCCTGAGAGTGAAGGCTTTATAGTGGCTATCCAAGATCAGGTTGTTCCAACGAAGAACTACTTTAAATACATATTGATACGTAATTGAAGCCATCCAACATATCATCTCGTGTCGCAGTGTACTAGCCCCAACAGACTACAAAACGAGACACGACGTAGTGGGCCAGATCATCGATGCCAAGCTCGCTAAGAAATAGACTCCTACAAAACACTGATACACCGCACTTGAAAGCGAGTCCCATGAGTTTGTTTGTTTATTTATTTATTTGTTTGTTTGTTTATTTATTTATTTATTTATTTATTTATTTATTTATTTATTTACTTATTTATTTGTTTGTTTGTTTGTTTGTTCGTTTGTTTGTTTATGTACTATGGGGAGAAGATAAATTGAAGTTACATTTATGTCCAGAAGCAAAACAAGGGGACATCTCAACATTTTCTCAGGGATCAGGGAAACTGGGCAAAAACTTGATGGACGTGGGGGTCATTGACCCAGAAGCTGAAGTACAATACTTGTAACAGATTCTTTAGAATTATACAATCCAAATTGTAAATAATACAATAAATGTCGTAGTTAAAATTCATATTATTTTCCTTTTGAATGCTCGGTATAGTCTCTAATTGTATAGAAACAGTAGTACAGCAGAAAATATTTTACTTGGGACTTCAACTTTTGTATCAAATTTAATCGTTTAATATCATCTAGCAAGGTGTCTAAAATAATGTTCATGTATTGTGTGTGAATTTCTTGAAGTGAGCTGTTCTGTTGATACTGTCCCCTGATGAATAAGATTACAATGTCGATTGTTGTAGTTATAGACATCAGCTTTTGATGAAAATATATTCCCGCTCTTAAATAAGTCATTTTTGACAAAACCACTGATTCATATATCAAGAGACAAGGTAATGGTAAGATATCTAGATTGATAAAGATAGGCCTACAAGAATCACGTGGGTGGGATTTCGGACATCTTCAACAAAAGAAAATATGGCGGTTTCCGTAGATTTTGATTTTCGAAACCCAAGTTGACAATCTGAAAATGCGTGTTTAAACTAAGAAAGGATTCCGTTCGTACGTAAAAATGTCTCTCTAATATTTTTGGAAAAACAACAAAAGAGAAATTGGCCGATAATTTTGAATTTCATTTTTGTTGTCTTTTTTGAAAAGCGGCTTAATCTTAGCTATTTTAAAAATATCTGGAAATATCCATGTGAAAAATTAATATCAGAAACATTACATACGGAAACGATACACAATATCACATGGAATCAAATCTATTTACGACTACTATTAAAGACAATGACCTCTCAAAAATAGGAAAACCGCCAAACTTTTTTATACTTTGTGACATGTTCCCTTTGCCTTCATTTTTACTTTCTCGCGCTAAAGAAGGAACTTCTTAAGAGAAAAAAGTTATAAAATGCTGCGCGAGAAAACGGCGAATTTTTGTCAGGAAAAACTTTTATTACAGGGCCTTGATAACGAACAAGCAGATAAATCGAGTTGCTAAATTTAGAAAAATGATTCTAACACGTGGTGTAGCCAGAATCTATGTTTTATGGGTCCTTGATACCGAAAAATCGATTGACGTTAAACCTTAGTCTGTCTGTCTGTCCGCCTGTGAACAACCCTTGCGGTTAAACCTTCCAGCCGATTTTCTCCAAAATTGATATTCTCCAATTGTTCTGCCTGATGTCGCAGCCCCTTGAATTTGAAACCGATATTTTAATTTCTGGGAGTACTTCACATAAAGCCCCAGAACCTTTTCCAATATTAAAAAAAAAATGACGCCATCAATTTTGATTGCATTTTGTTGTTGGATTGAATCAAGGATGTTTAAGAGAATGGCAGGACTCATGTTGATTAAAAGCTCTGATTTTTTGCTAATTGAAAAAATTCAAAATTTTTTCGGCGTCTTCCTTCACCTACAATTATTAAGATACAATTTTTTTCTTAATGAAACGTGTTCATCAAAAACAGATCTTCAAATAAAGGTCATGTTGAATTTTTCGAAAATATAAGTATTTTTGGAGTAATTGGACGTCAAATTTAGTCCCCCCTTTATAAATTGTGCGCTTCTTGATCGTAATTTGAAAGGTGTTTTGACACAATTGAGTGCTAAGTTAAAATGTGTATATTATTTCATATTTG
>BOPP01000176.1:1510171-1539853 GCA_017312745.1 Gryllus bimaculatus | reverse complement strand
TTATCTATTAATTACTCTGAGAGGGCCTTGACTTTATGAATAGAGCGGAACATTTTATGTTAGCCAAGAGGCGTTGGTTTTCAGTACTAAATATTCCTTCCTGAAGTGATGAAGACTTCCACCACGATGTTTGTGCAACAAACAGAAAGTAATGTGTTAAAAAAGTATGCCGGCGCTACATCTCAAGTTCTTTTTCCATAAAAAGATCAGGCCATAGTAATTGAAGCACAAGAAGGTTTGACGAAGCACAAGAGTATGTAGGAATATAAGCAACAATAATTTTATCAAATGATGGAGATTTGTATCACGAATAGCAAAGAACAGAATCTGCATATTTATAAGTACATAGCTAAAAAACTCACAGAGAACCATAGTAGGCCTACTATAAATATAAATAATTTTGAATTAGGACTGAGACCATTAATTAATAAACTAAGAAGAGTGATCATCTCCAACTTATGTCCTGTTGTTCCTCACAGTGTTATTGAAGCTGAATTTTCCAAAAGAAATATAATAACTAGATGTAAAATATTATTTGTAAAAGCTGAAATTATTGACCCCGGATACTTGCATATTATGACCTTTTGAAGAGAGGTGTTTATAGAACCAAATGATATTGATATGTTGCCTGAATTAACAACTATATTTTTTTGAAGCTACAACATATAAAATATATTTTTCATCAGATAATATGTGTTGTTTCGTGTGTAAAAAAATGGTCATTTAGCAAATAAGTGCCCACAAAAAATATTACACTAGATGGATTAGAACAAATTGATGATTCAATTAGTCAAACTATTGAAAAACAATTTCTGAAAATAATTAACAACAAAACGAATCTAAATAAAGAATTAATACCTGATGATAGAAATTTCCCTGTTAGCAACAGAAATCATGTGTCTGATGTATCATTTAAATCAACAACAGAAAATTGTGCAATATATAAAGATAATTCATATGAGAAAATAAAAAAAAAAAATAAAACAGAAATTATTTCAGAAGAAACAAATATTCAAGACCAAGAAATGAATTGTCAGCCATATAAAATGGATAATAATGTATCAAAAGAAATTGTTAAAGGAGCGAAAAGAATGCACTCATCATCTGATTCTCAGTTATCTGCAATTACACTGATCTCACCCAATGAAACTGATGATGAAAAAACAGACTTTCAAAATACACATATTTATATAGAAGAAACTACCTCACAAATGGAGACAAAATAGATTTTCAAAATATACATAATGATATACAAGAAACTATCTCACAAGTGGAGACAGCAGAGAAGATACAACAAAAAAAGAAGAAAGGAGCAAAAAATTGTGACCAAAGATCTGATGATCAAGTTTGGAATGATGATATTTCTAATGAATTTAGAAATATGAAAACAAATAAATAATCAATAAATTTACAGGAATTAATTAATTTGATGGATAGAGCTAAAAGGCAACATTGTATAAAAGAATTAGTTAGTGAATACACATACAATACAATAAAACTAAAGATTTGATAATTATGTGTAAAGAACTTCGTGAAAATATGAATAGTGGTGTGAAAAATAATTGTGCTTGCTTTAATAAGAAATTAGAAAATTCCATTACTCACTAATTACTTTCCTAGTATTGTTAAAGGGAATACAATTTCAAAGCGGGAATTATTAAAAAAGCAAATAATACAATTGAATGTACATGGATTCTGTACCAGACTGGAAAATAAATTTCATCAAGTTATTAATAAATAAATTTCATTCTGTATGTTTCAAATGCTGCAAGAAACAATTTTTTCCTCAGAAAGGTGTGCTTAGATAAATGGATATATTCCATTCTACAAAAATAGGACCTCATTAGAGCCAGCGGAGGTGTTGTAATATTTGTAAAACCATTTACACTGCCAAGTGAAAATTCTTTAAATACACATATAGAAGCATTTGCTATTCAAATAAAATATCATACACATCTCATGATTTGTAATGTGTACCTTTCAAACAGATTTCTATTAAATCAGGGCGACCCCACAAATTTGATTTATCAATTCCCCAAGCCATTTATCATTCTTAAATATGTTAATAGTCATATCATTTACTGGGGCTCTAACAAAATTGATTACAGAGGAAAAATAATTGCTGATTGGTTAGAAAAACAAGACCAACTCGTTCTTCTCAACCCCAACAAACCCACTTATTTTTATTGTAGTACTGAACTCAACAGTAACATTGATCTATCAATTGCATCATCTAAATAGTAACATTCCTAAATTGGGATATTTCGCTTGATCTGTATCCACATCCCAATATTTATCACATTCACTAGTACCGATTACTATGAAATTCCCATTTCATAACCTCGTAATATAATATTTGAATTGGTGAAATGGTCTCTATACAAAGAACAAATGGTTATCTCTATGCTAGAATTTTCAAAAGAATACAATCTAGAAAATACTATTGCTAATAATTTTATTAATCAATTTACTAACCTAATTATAAATGCTGCCAACAAAGCAATACCAAGATAATCAGAGGAAACGCAAAAGAAAAAAATAGTATGATGAAATAAAGAATGTGAAACTGCTGTGAGACAAGCTAAAAGGACACAAAGACTCATTTTTTGGGGGGGGGAATAAGAAAAAAAAAGAAAAAAGGAAAAAAGAAAAAAAGAAAGAAAGAAAAAAGAAGGGGGGGGAAGAACAAGAAATTAACGTGGATTACTGTTTTAAAATTGAATACAAGAAAAAAAGAGCCAAAGCAAGAAGAATTTTAAAAGAAAGTAGGAAAAGGTGTTGGCAAAAGTTTACACCATCAATAGATTGTCATTCTTCTACCTCTATTATATGGAACAAAATACAAAGAATTACTGACACAATAAACATATTTAATAGAATTGTACTTGAAAACTGTGATAGTAAAACTGTGACCCATCTAATATGTCAACACTTCTAGCAGAAACCTTTGCTTCTAACTCTAGCTCTAGTAATTACAACCAGAAGTTTTTATAATATAAAATATCAGAAGAAACCACTAAAGAATATAAAACTGATGATAATTCAAATGATACAAATAAGGGAATACAAATGCATGAACTTAAACATGTTCTCTCTAATTTAGGAAACACTAGCCCTGGACTGGATGGGGTTCCGAATGTTTTAATAAGAAACTTATCAAATCATGGCCTAAATGTTTTTGATATATACAATTTTATCTGAAAAAATCAAGTTTTTCCTGATAGTTGGAGAGGCCATAGTAATTCCCATTTTAAAACTCAATAAGAATCCAAGTGTGCCTTCTAGTTTTAGACTGATATCATTCACCTGCAACTTGTATAAAGTATTGGAAAAAATTATCAGTAAAAGAATAACATGGTATCATGAAACTAGCCACATTTTTTCCTCATTCCATTATGGCTTTCGAGAAGCTTGATCAACTTCAGATCACTTAGTGAATTTACATACTGAAATATGTCATGCTCTTATTACAGAAAATCATGTAATAGCAGTCTCTTTAGAAAATGAAAAGGTGTATGAAATGGTTTGGTAACATCAACTTTTAAAACTCTTAAAACAATATAATATAAAAGGTAACATCTTAGCCTTCATTAAAAATTTTCTACTTGATAAAAAATTGAGAGTTCGAGTAAACATTTATCAAATTCAGTTCCAATTGAAAATGGATTTCCTCAGGCAGGTGTGTATTGAGTTTAATTCTATTCCTTATTGTCTTATGACAATGATATACATTAAGTTATTGTTACATCTTTTAAAAGCTTCTTGTTTGCTGATAATTTAACTATACTTTGCAGTGGAGTAAATATTCATCTTCTAAATTAATTCAACATAACCTCAAAAAACTCCAGGACTGGTCTTCCAAAACAGCATTTAAATTTTCAAAAACAAAAACTGAGTACATAATATTTCCAAGGAAAAGAGAGAAAAACACACAATCTTTAAAATGGAAAATGAAAGTATCAAACACACTTCATCAATTAAAATTCTAGGGATGATTTTTGACAAAAAAGTCGAAAATTGCACATTGAAAAATTATTATGAAGAATGTTTCAGAAGAATAAACATAATAAAGGTATTATCCTCATTAAACTGGGGATCTGATAGAAGATGTTAAATTAAAACTTACCAAGCATTAATAAGATCCAAATTAGATTATGGATCAATTATATTTATGACTCAATGGCAATACCAAAGAAACTGAAATGCCTTGAAAGTATTCAAAACTTGGCTTTACAACTCAGAATTGGTGCATTTAAATCAAGCCCTGTGAAAAGTATATTAGCTGAATCATTTTTCAATTCAATCTCAATTTTTTATAGAAATATATTCCTTGAAATCAATGAAAAATTTAACATTATAAATCTTATTATACTGATGGTTCCATAATGGATGGAAAAGCTGGATTTGGGGTAGTTACTAATGAAGAGTCATACAAATCTAAGAACCACAACTACAATTCTGTAGGTTCAGGCAATTCATAAAGCCTTACAAATTATATACACAAAAGACAATGACAAATGAGACTCCAAATCATTTTTTATGGCCATGTTGAACAAAAATAATTCTAATTCAATTATTGTGAAAATTATAGAAACATGAATCCAGAAAATGAAAAATAATTTTAAAATTGAGATTGTTTGGATGCCAAGCCATACAGGGATCAAAGGCAATGAAAAGGTGGACATAGAGGCAAAAGAACAACCACAGAATTTTCATCAATCGCGGTACTTTCAACAAAAGACAAAATTAAAATATAAGAAACATACCAAACTTGAAATTTTATAACACTGGGACAATTTTTGCAAAAATACCATTACAAAATTACATGAAGTTGAAACTTCCATATTTGAGACAAAATCCACTATTTTAGAAGCCTGCAGAGACCAGATAAAAATAACAAGGTTAAGAATATGGCACACCAATGTTTCTCACACCTATCTATTTTCAGAAGAACATTAAAACAAATGTTTACAAATTGATATGAAGACACCTTTCAAACACTGCATTAAAACCATAAAGTGTTATAAAACCATTAAGAAGACATTACTATAATTGAAATATGTACTTTCATATCTTAATATTTATGTAATATTTACTGTATAATGTAAAATATATAATATACTATATACAGGCAAGAAGTCACTAACGACCTTGCAATTAAAAAGCAACTTAAAAGCAAAATAAAAAACAACAACACACTATTTTTTTAGTGTAATGTTTGCCAATTGGTTTGCCAATGCTGTCAGTATTGTATTATATATTAACTTTTAATTATTTTACTTTATTGCATACTGCTTATTTTCTACACTAAACGTTCTACAATTTCAAATGAGGTTTATGAAAAATTATGACTGAGATGCATTAATTCTGAGAGAAAATGTGGTATAAATTAGTAGTATTACATGACCATTACTAATGGCGAGAAAGAGCTTTTTTAGCACCACTAGTTTTTGAGTGAAGTACTTATGTGTTCATTGTTTCATTTCCCCTTCCACATCTCATTATTCCGTTTTTCACTTCTTTTTCATTGTTGTTATTTTAAATAAAAATGAATATTTTTTTACATTACTCTGCTTCTTCTCTGTTCAAACTTGCCTCCTTCTCCTTAAAAATGGTTTTGCAATGGAAATTTTCCCTCTACGTTCTGTTTGGCATTATCCTTGTAAACATTTTTATAAGGATTATTTGACAAATTTAAAAAGTTCAAATCTACAATTATTGAGCTGCTACTTGGAAAGGCTGCAAAATAGATCTGTTTTCTGTATGGCCATGATGAGAGTTTGCTATTGATTCTTTAGTTTGATACAACTCATCCTTTCACAGGCTGTGTGTAGAATTAGAGTAATTATTCCAGTCATATTGTAATTAGATGTGAAAAAATACCATAATTCTCAATTTAGGAAAGGATGTGGTTCTTGAGATTAGGTCTTGGAAGAAGAAAAAAATAATTCTACATTCCCTTCCCCCTCTTTTTTTATTTTTGGTTGTTTTGGCTTTTGTTGGGCTTTCACATTATTCTGTTTGCCTTAAACATATTCAGAGCTTCCACTTTATTATTTTTCCCTAAAATATGTTTTAGGCATACAGGAAGCCCTGATGAAGGACCAAAACATGTTTTAGGCAAACAGAATAAAGTGAAAGCCTTGATGCAGGCTCAATAAAGGGCTGAAACATTGGCAACCAAAAGAAAAAATAATCTAACCTTTTTTTTTCTACCACAACCTAAACTCAAGAACCACATTCATTCCTTTATAACTCAAGAGGTCAAGGGAAAACTAACCAGTTCTAAATTTGTTAAGCTCAGTATTTTCCATTTTTAGGAAAGGATGGAAAGAAGCTCAAAATTAATTTTAGGCATTGTTGTAAAGCTCTTTATGTTTTTCATAATATATTAATTTCCGTGAACTGAAAGTCAAGTAGCTTGTATTTTATAATTATGGAGACATTAAAGGTCATTGACAATTTGGCAGGGGTCTTTGTAGAGAATAGCAGTGGTGAATTACGAGAAATTGGTGATACTGAATGAAATAATGTAAAGGCTTTAATAAGTAATTTGAAAGAATTACAAAGCAAGGCATCTTAGCCATGACTCTACAACAACCATTACACATTCGGGTGCCGTGTAAGGTCTCAGCTTATCCATCGAATATGTCCTCAAAAGTCCAATAAGAATTCTCCAATTTTCAGAAAGAACCATATAAGTCCACCATTATTTCACAACCTATTCCTGTCACAACCTATTTGCCAAGATTTATTTAATGAACAATTAAATCCTTAAATACATTTAAACAGTATCTTAAAGTTAACTGGGAGAAAAATGTGACAGAATACTGTAAATCAAAATTTGTTGAGCTGAGTATATTACATTTTTTGAAAATAATGGAAAGCAGCCCTAAATCATTTTTATGCATTGACATAAATCTCTATATGTATATGTGTTTGATGTTCTGCATATATGTTTGATAAAATATAAAATTTCTGGAAGGAAAAGTCAATTAGTTTGAATTTAGAAAATACAGAAAAACAAGATAAGCCCAAAATTATTTAACAGCCACATCCTATTTGTCAATATTTGCACTTTTATCAGTATGTGTACAATTTCCAGTAAATTCTTTATTTCCATTTCTTCAGTATTTTTGAATTTATTTACTGAGGAATGAAAAGTAGTCCAAAAAATTCTAATATAGTTTGCACGTGAAGTTTCCATTATTTGGAAAGAATGGAGAGATGCCCAAAATTACTCTTGGACTTTGTTGCATTCCTTTGCATGAGTATAATGTAATATTGGTTTGTTGGTCGAGAAAGTCAGATAGTTTAAATTTTATAATTACGAACGTATTGAAGATTGAAGACATTTGGGCGTTTTGATTAGTTTTACCCTTTTTTCAAGAAAAACATGACAAGCCCAAAATTGTTTCAGTCACATCATATTTGGTAATATGTGTACAATTATTTGTAAATTTGTTTTCAGAATGTTAGAGTTTATTTTCAGATGAATGAAAAGGTGAGAAAAATTCTAATATTGGATTTGAGGATTTTCAATTTTTTGGAAAGAATGTGAAGAGCCACAAAATTATTTTTCTGCATTTCAAGTTCCATTTTATGTGCTATGTTGTATTTAATTAACATTTGAAGTATTGTACACATTCGTCCTGTATCTTGGAGTCATATGGAGACGAATATTTAAGTATACAATAATTCTAATGTGTTTTTAGGTGAGATTTTGCAATTACTTCTAATGGATGAAATTGAGTCAAGAACTTTCTTTGAGAAACTATTGTAATCTGCTGTACATGTTTTAAAATGTAAAGAGTTGTTTGAAACAAATGCCATTTAGTTTGGATTTTATACTTATGGATGTATTACTACATTCCGGTAAGACATTGCCATTATTCTGATTCCATTTTCGGTTTTTCTATACTTTCTTATTTTTATTTTTTTTATATTGTGATATTGAGATTGCCAAAGAATGCATCAATAACTACTTTATCTTTTTTCTATTTTTCTCATCTTTTTTGGAGGGAAATTTTCCTTTATGAAAATCTGACTTTCTTAATGTAAGTTCATATTTGAAAATTTTGCATAGGAATGAATTAAAATAATTATTGTAAGTGTTTATATTGATCTGCAATGTAGTGTAAAATGTATAATGGTAAACTTGAAACAAATACATGTTTTTTTAAATTTTTACTGTTGGAAATACACATGTATGAAATAATTTACCCCAGAGGATGTGTGATGATATTTTTTTCAGATTTCCAAGTTTTCAGTAAGTGGAATGCTAGCTTCCTCATCCCCATTTTTGTATAGTTGATTTCGGTGTGTTATAAGGCAGCTAAAAAAATGTTTTCAGTGTCACTAAAGAACCAGAAGTTATGGCACAAGAATTTTTTGGATTTTGAGAAATTGTATTGGTTTAAATATTTAGGTCTTGATGTTAGGGGTGAGTTTCAACATTTTGAAAGTGGCTCAAAGGAGCCCAAAATTCACCTATTTCGACTGTACAATTTTTTTTTTTTTTAAATTTTGAGAGAGAGAGAGAGTGCTAGCTTTACCACCCCTATTTTTGAAACCCTAATTTCGGGAAGTTCTGAACTAACAAAAAAATGTTTTGAGAGGAATGATAGTCATAATGAGGGATAATAAACACAATGAGGGAAAATAGTCACAATCTGCAGCTGATTTGCCTTTCCAATTAGTTTTAACATGGGAGGAAATATATATTCTTATCAATTCTTATTTGTTTCTACATGTGTTCATAATTCAACTAGCTAGAAACTCCTAACCTATAGGTTAGGGGTTTGGAGATGCGTTGTGTCAGTATCAGATGCAACAAATAAAAAATAAAGGGCAGGGGTCCCATAATTTAAGACAACATGAGCAGAAATCACTTCTCCACATAGTTCATCATACACTTTTTAACAGTTTTGGACATGAAATAAATAAATAAAAATGAGATCCACAGTAATTCCTGAAAAGAATTGATTAAACAGACTAAGCAGATTGTTCATATTTCTATCCATATCAACTAGCAATCTCAATTAATATTAATAATTAACAATAATTAATCTCAATTAATATTAATAATTAATAATAATTAATCTCAATTAATATTAATAATTAACAATAATTAATCTCAATAAATATTAATCTCAATTAATATTTATCTTCAAAATTATAAGAAATGATGCTAGATTGCAATATATAAAGGAAAGCATTACTAACTTTAATTTAACTTTTATTATTTATGAAATGAGAATTCTGATTCCAAGTTTTAAATAAAAATAAAAACCATCATAAAACTTATCATTTGTATTCAACAAAAATGTACTCTCTTTAACATTATTTGACATGGCCAGTAATGTAGTTAATATAAGGAAAACCTCAATTAATTGAAACTTTTCAAATTGAGATATGAAATGACTCCGGTTATGATTCACTCCCAATACTGTAATGGCTGGTAGGCTGTATGTACATACTCACATACACATTGAGGAACATCACCACTCCATTGGCCTGTTTCTTCACAAGTGCTTAATGGATCACCAACAACTTTATAGCCTCTTTCACAACGGTATTTAACAAGAGATCCAATCTTGTAAGTGGCTACTGACACTGCAGACACAGCAGTTTTTATAAGGGTTCTACCATATACTCTGTCGTTACCAGTTACTGATAGGATGCTGTGTTCAGCAAGCACAGGTTCAGGACAGCGGATTTCTGAAAGGAGTTTGAAAGATAGTGATCAGTACAAATGTCCATAACAATCTGCATAGATGTAAATAAACCTGTACACATAAGAAATAAGTACTTATTAAAAATATATACGTAAGTAAAAAGTCGAGTGCAACAATGATATAACCCTCCTTCATTAGAATCTGAGATATTGTACTTCAAAATTGAAATGCTCCAGTTTTTCAAATTTTTCCTTTACATTAATATTGTTTTAATCACTACTTTCTCTGAAAAGTAGTATTCTTTGCCATACAAGAAAAACTGTCATAAGCTGAAATGAAAAGGGTAAAATGAATTAAATTCTAATGCTTCACACATCATAAAAAGGATTAGACCAGTAGTGCACAGAATTCCAATATTGATTGCCAAAAACACATTTTTGATTTTAGAACAAAATAAAAATAATCCTTGAAATTTACAGAAATGTACATTTATTTACTACTTTAATATTACAGAAATGTAATACATGATGTATAATGATGTATATGTTGATGTATATGAATGATGTATAATGAATTAGTTAACATTTGTATAGTATATTTTCTTTAAAACACTTAATATGGTCATAAAACTAATGTACTTCAGCTTACGAGTCAATGATCCCCATCTCGATCTGATTTTTGTCCAGTTTCCGTGATACATTGAGCAAATGCTGAGACGGTCCCTTGTTTTGCTTCTGGACATATATGTGGCTTCATTTTGAGCACATTTTGTTGAACGCGCCTTTTCCTTATAGTGGTAGGAGTAGAGCTGACGGTGAGTTACAATTTTGTTAGCAATGCAGATAAATGAAATCTGTTGTTCGTTTACCATTGCAAATAAGTATTCTATAACTAGGGGACGAAAATGTCTGGTTTCTCAAATGTTGCTTATCTCACGCTTTTTTAAATTTTATATTCATTTATTTTGTTTGTTTTCTTTAAAAAACTCTTACTCATCTTTCAACTATTGATAGTTGAAATGAAAATGTTATTTAAAATGTTATAGTTAAAATGATGGGAAAGGATTCTGGAACTCAAGAAAACGTGCGCAATGTTTTCCTCCATACGTCACATATAGTTTTTACTGGATTTTGATTAAATAAATCTAAATATATTTTCATAAACATCATAAACCTCAAAAATAATTTTAGAATATCTTTGTAATAATATTCTAATAAGCTTTTTCGTATAGATTTGGAAATAATATCAAATTAAGAAGAGATGGTGACTTTCTTATTGTATTTCATTTTATAATGTTAATAACTATCTTTATAGCTTTTACTGATTATTTCACCTTTGAAATTTATTGTAAATGAATCATCTCATATAAAATGCAAGTAATATATTACTTTCTTACGAGATTACGCAACTTAACGCAAGTTGCTGTGTGAGCTAAGAGTGCAGCTGCCGGGCTCGAGAGGACCTCGGCCGGCGCCACATGGGCCCTGCTTTTCTTTGCATTTGTATATGGGCCGACGGCGTAGACCTCTCGACACCCTCTAACTTCCTGGATAGATAGTTTACGAGATTATGACGGAGAGAAATACCGGCTGCGACAGCTAACGATTATTATTTCAAATAAATATACAAGATTACTTCAATAAATATAGAATAAATATATAAGATACAAAATGAGACCTGCAGCTGCAAGTTCGCCGCGTGCATCAGCCATCATCAGTGAAAGAGATTGTTAGTTTCAGAACATTTGAGAAGTCTGGGATGGGTTGAGAAATATTACTGCGCAATCAATTTCGGCCACTCACAGTGCGTCATTTCTAGGGTGGGAAGAACAAGGGATTGTAGAATCAAAGAGAGAGTTGACGAGGAGACCGACTAGAGAGATGTTTTTGGACTACATAACCGAACTGATCTCGGAGTCAGTGACCGCATCCCTGCACGGTATTTTCTTTACTTTACCGAACTTGTGAAAATAGAAAGATTCGATGTGAACGCGGACCTAACGATAAGCTTTCTTACACGGTAATTAGTTGCGTTTTACCGAAGTTGTGGCGGATAGTTGAGAGCAATGAGGAACGCAGAACGGGAGATCGCGTACTAATGCGTGATAGAGTGGACTTAATGAAATAGGATAGCCAAGCGATCGAGTTGTGCGTACGCACCCACCTGTGGAACTTTGTGAGGTGCGTCGTATTATGCTGTTATCATAAGGTTCCGTGAACTTGGAAAACCTGCTGCATCGGTTAAGGGCAAATTATTAGAAACTGGAAATACGACCACGGCGATCCGTGCAAACGTGCCTTAGAGTCAGCTGTGTACCTCAGCCTGCGGAGAATTGCCGGCGCCCGTCAGGACGTCCCGGCCCACGAGTCTGGAGAGGGAGGGCCAAGCCCTTTTAGTAGCCCCTCACTTTCCCGGTGGGAACCAGCTGATCGACCAACAGACGGCTGGACACACAGAAATAAGGCTCTTGAATGATCCTGAGTGAACAGGATAATTTGTAACCATCTCTGTATAATTTGGTGTGGTCGCGATTTGGCCTTTTAACTGTTTAAAGATGTACTATAACAATTTAGTCATAATATGTTAGTTTTAGGAATTCAGCTCACAGAAAGTAGACATTTTCTGTAATTTAAATTCAGTAGATTAAAGTATATCTTAACTATAATTGAAGTGAATGTCTTTTTTTGTTTCTAACAACACTTGCTTACATTCAACCGAGCCAGGATATCCCGTCAAAATTCTCAGCCAGACGGCGATTAACGTTATAAATAAAAGCTTCTCAAGTGTGAGGATTATTAAATTTAGAATTAAATATTCGACGGCAGCGTTACAATATAGTGAATTACACCCTCTAATACGTTGTATAGAAAGAATCCATGTTTTGTGGGTTATTGTTCACGGGAATTGGCTTGACAAAAAAACGTCTGACCGTCTGTGATCAACGCAAGCACGTAAACCGTTCAGCCGATCTTCTTCCGAATTTATCTTCCCCCAATAATAATAATAATAATAATAATAATAATAATAATAATAATAATAATAATAATAATAATAATGTGGAAGAGGACAATTAGTCATTGCTACTATAATTCAATATTTTCTTCTCAATCTAAAATATATGTCTTACTTCCTCACTTGGGGTAGAACGTTCTTGGTACCAAAGGAGGGCGACACTAAAGACCCCTCGATGTACGTCCCCGTGATGTCGTGTAACCTGCCTTCAAAATTTCTACAAACTCATACCATCATGTGTTACACAAATGATGATGACACACATTAAGAAACATAACATCTTAGCGGATGAACAGAAAGGATGAAGACCTGGATTTCAGTGATGAAAGGAGCAATCCATGTGTCATTGACTCCTCCACATTTGGATGTACACAATGTCCACCCGATTGTTCAAAACTTCCTGAAAACAATGATGAGTCGATTGAACACAAAACTGTATATCTCTAATGGAAAACAATCCATCCACACATATACTATACACATACGCCGAGGATGACTCTTTAAGCCCTTTACTGTTCTGCTTAGCCTTGAATCCTGCTACTCTACTAAATACTTCTAATTATGGCATCGCACATTTCCCAGGGTGACTCTTTAAGCCCTTTACTGTTCTTAACCTTGAATATTGTCTACTCTACTAAATGCTTCTAATTATGGCATAAACTCAACTCTTTGTTAGCAACCTTGTGCATGCCATCAATTCATTTGTTATTCCGGTACTGACATACTCCTTTGACGTTATTAAATGGACAATTCGAACAGTTATGACTCAACACCGAAAACATCATCCCCATTCATGTATTGACCGTTGCACACTTCCAAGATCACAAGGAGAGCGAGGTGTTGTCGATCTCATAAATCTACTCAGCTCTCAAATTGCATCACTCAGAAGATACTTCCTGGAACATTGTGTGAGTGTTCAGCATGCAGTGAGCGCAGTTGATAATAACTATAGTCCTCTGAACTTGAAAAACACAGATCTGCCAGTTCAGTCAGTCACTAAAACCAAAGAGAAGATAACCTCAGGGAAAGCGAAGGCACTACACAGAACCCCATGAACTGAGTAAAACAGAAGTCGACATCTCTGCATTGCTCGCATGGCTCCAGCATGGGGATCTCTTTCCGGAGATAGGAGCCTTCATGATAGCTATCCAGGACCAAGTGGTGCCAACTTTGAACTACAGAAAACACATTCTGAGAGATTCTACCATCCATTCCGAGACATGTACAAGATGTGAAGCCACAAGCGAAACTATCCAACACTTAACATGTGGGTGTTGCGGCCACGCTACACCCACACTCTTGTAAACTCCCAGGTCTTTGAAACGTCTGGGAAGTGCAAGAAATTGCTTTATTTGGAGCAGCCGACATTTTGCGCAAAGTATAGTAGAGGCTCCGACAGCTACTAGATCTGCTCCTTAAGTAGCTGATTGCAATTTGGGATAGATTTTATATTCAGCTGACTCATAACATCTGTTGTCGTGATGAAGAGGAATAATAATAATAATAATAATAATAATAACCACAACAATAAGAGTAGTACATGATATCGATTATCGTAACAACTCCATATAATTTAACAATATTAGTACATTCTATGTTTAAATCTTGAAATAGTGAGGAGTAGGAGGCAGGTTTTTGACAAGTTTTTTCTATTTCTATACATTTAGTCCTACTGCAGGACCTGAAATCAGATTGCACGTATTAGTTAGTGAGGTACTGTGAGTATAGTGAGGTTCTGAACACTATTAAAGAGTTTTTGTCGAAGGAAGTGTTCAATATTATTTTTAAAGGTGTGAAATTCTGTTACATTTCTCAGGTATATTAACAATTTGTTGAAGAATTGCATTTCTGTAGAGAACTTACCCTTTTTGTATAGTGCACAATAGATGAGGAAGGTTACCTATGCTTGCCACCTGTTGTAAGAGTGTAAGCTTGAGTTAAATTTGTAAGTGAGTCATTGTTTATTAGATTTTTCTTTATGAACATGAGACCTTTGAAAATGAATATCTAAGGCAGTAGAAGTATACTAAGTTTTTTGAATTGAGGACTACATGATTCTGTTCTTTTTGTATTTGTTAATGTTCGGATGCCTTCGGCACCTTCGCAATGGACGCGGCGTCACCTTAACAGCCAATTAAATACTGACTCCGGCCGCGGATATCTTCGCTTTCACAACAATAGTTTGTGTTTACATTAGTATACCTTCGCATCTTGGTGATTCATCACTCCACTGGCCTGTCTCCGAACATTTCCTTGAAGAAACTCCGCTTAGTTTGTAGTTTCGAGAGCAGCTGTATTTCACTTCACTGCCTAAGAATGTGCTTCCATTGATGTACGTCACTGTACCATAAGGCATAGGAGGGAGCTTTCCACAGTCTATAACTAAAATACATGTTCCAATCATAAGTAAACATATTAGACTTGATAATCATGAAATGCACAAGTAATATTTGCCATTTACATTCACAAGTAGGTGGTTCCCCGGACCATTCTCCATGAACGGTACATTCAAGAGCTGGTTCACCTCGAAGTAAATAACCAGCTTCACAATGGTAATTTATAGTGGAATGAACATTGAAATCATACCCTACAACATATCCGCCTGGGGGTACATCTGGTTCATCACAAGTAATTACTGAAACAAAAAAGCTGTGCTATAAAATGTTTAATTGTGTTTCATTATATTAATATTAGACCAGTTTTCTTAACTTACAGACGCACGAAGGAGTATTTGCGGACCACTTTCCTTCCCTGGAACACATTTGCTTCTCCGTGCCATCGAGCCAATAGTCTTCATGACAAGAATATACAACTAAACTGCCATAAGTTGTTGTCTCATTAAGAAGAATATATTGCCCATTGTCTATATGAGCAGGTGCTCCGCAGTCCACAAATTTGCAAACCGGTGCTTTTCCTGACCATTCACCACCAAGACTGCAAGATATCACCTTTGGTGCCAAAAAAAAAATGCCTAGTAGCTTTGATTAATGTTACTTCACTAGTTAGCTCTGGTTAGTTTATGAGTGGAAAAAAACGTATTTTATATTGAAAAGAATTGTAAATACCGATTCTCCGAACAAGATGAAGCCTGACTGACAGTTGTAGGTGGCTGTAGATCCTGCTCTTTGACCAGAAATATTAATATAGCCCCCGTGTATTTCTGGAGGTGCTGGACACCAGTCATCTAAAAAATCAAAAAGTCGCCTTATTAAAAACAGTAGTAGAAAAAATAGTAGAAACATATTTGGTGGAATCAGTCAGCAGTACGGATATTTTTTGCTGACACTCAACGCTCTTAACAATTCACTCCAGCGAACGGTAATGCAGTCCCTCGTATTTACAACCCCAAAGGTTGAAGGCGAACTGACGTTGCACATGCGTGTCTAATTTCATGACGAAGCTCCGGCCTCTCTAGGCCAACGCGATTAACGTAAAACATCCTTCCGTCTGTGCAAAGCAACATTTCCAATATTTTTTATTCCACAGTACTTTCTTGTCGAACACGTTTAAGTCACACTTGTCGCTTCGCTGCGCTTGTTTAAGTTAGTGACGAAGCTTCGTCCATTAGCCTACGCGATGAACAGAAAACCTCCATGGGCCTGTTTAAAGCAACAAAGCATTTTACGACAAAATACTTTTTTAATTAATGATTAATGCGCCTCACATTTCTTTTACGGAGTAGAATACTCTGGTTCTTGTCACTCGTTTTCGTTTACTGATGCGAGAACGGGTAACAGCGCTACAATGAATGGGAGTCGTACTGATAACCCTGATTCACCAAACTATTTAACAGGAAACGCACTCAACAAAAAGGTAATATGATACAATTTAACAAATCACAACATTTATATTACACAATATTTACTTTATTAAGGCTTGCCAAATTACTAGGGCCGGATTTATTGCGAATGTATATTTTTTTCTTGTGTAAGAAAGAATACCCAATTGGTATACCTTTGAAACGCTCAATTTTCAATTATTTAAACATAGTTTTGTGAAGCACATAATAGATATTTTGCAAGTTTTCCCAGTTATGTTTCTGCAAATTGCTCATTATTCTGCATATTTTATTAAGAAATTTATCATTACTAATATTTATTAACTAAAACCTTCATTTTAATAAATTTAATTTTGTTATTTGTGTTTCTATTTATGTAGTTCGTTGTAACTATTATCGATTTCCTGAAACGCTGTATGTGAATTAGCCATTATATTTTTCAGGAAAATAACAATTGTTTCGAGTATTACATGCCGTCGAGTCCGTGAGGAAAATTGGTCCTGATGATAAACTAACACACGTGACATGAACTCCCACAAATTACAAAGGGGGGCATCCGCTACAAATGCAAGCAAAACAAGTTGCGAAAAAGGAAGAAACTTCCATTTTCAAAGTATGAAGTTAGCTGCTAACGGATTCACGGAATTGAGTCAAACTTGGTTCTGATCCTAATTGTTATTATATTAAGCGGCACACATTCCATTGTGGAGATTTTGGAGATAATACTCTTCAAAATTTCATTCAGCGGAATAGTAAGGGTAAAGTTGTGTATGAATGAACTGTGCGAAACAATTGCGAGAAAAAATGTTAATATGCTTTATAAGGTATATTTTATAACATATTTTCCAAGTTTTTACTGCGTAAATATTGCGTAAATTACTGCGTATTTCATAGATTATTAGTGCAAATACTAAATCCGGACCCTACTGATTACATGAGTTAATAGAAATATGAATACTTACAAAGACACTGCGGCTCCTCTCCACTCCACAATCCATTTTCCTCGCATGTTCTCTTCTCATGGCCAACTAGAGTATAATTTTCATGACATGTGTACGAAACACCTGCTCCAAATGTTGTTCGATTGTCTTCTATTCGAACTATGCCATGACTTATCTCGTTCAGCGGTCCACAGTCAATATCTAATAAAAAAATAGTACTGAATCACAATCTTTCCCCTAGTACATAATATACCACACATTACAATAAAATAAATATATTTACGCGACCTCAAAATAACAACAATAATGTTTCGGCGGTTAAACAGTTGCAATTATCACCAAGCTTCAAAGCTAGAAATGTACGTTCCCGGCCGAAACCAGGCACTAAGCTCTCTATAAAGAAAACATATCAGTTTTCTTTGCCTTTTAAATACAAATATTCGTTGTATTATAAGTACTCAGGGCATTGGCTGTTACGTAAATATTGTTACACAATGGTTTGTGAAATAATTGAAAATAATATACATCAAGTAATACGAATTACACAAAAAGGGCTCCAAGGACAATCGAAATAATTATCGTCCAATCTCCTTGTCATCCAATATCTGCAACCTATTGTGACGTCATGGATACTCACAGCGACCACAGACACAGAGCTTTCGTATAACAATATATTTATTAACAAGAAAACAAAACAAATATATACACTTAATAATCTACTTACACCCTAGCTCTGATAGACCTACTATCCCCTGATCGCGGGAGCGATCCAAAACCCGATTGAAGATGGTTTTGATTGTGGCATTCGCCACTCCTACTTTTGAAGCGCGCACAAAGCCTAGCTTCCGTGACCGGATGTCACGCTGGGACACAAAGTCCGTTTTGGCGCACCAACGGCTGGTTTGCCTCGATCGCAGGAGCGATCTTATCCGATTGAGAATCGGCGTGAATCGTGGCACTCAACCACTCTTCACCTCGGAGCACGCACACAGCATCGCTCCCCCGTGACCGCAGTCACCCAAGGACATAAAGACCGCAGGCTTCGTCAACTAATGACTCCAGCCTCGCGAGCCTGGCTCGCATATGCACCGTCGTGGCGCCAAGTTTTGTGCACACGCACGAGGTTCTCCCACTGTCTCCAGAACCTGCCTACTGGCTCCGTACACTCTGTTATATAGGCGAGGCCCACGTGACCTCCTACGTCACGCCACCCCCTCGCTTGTTATAACAGTGAAAAGCTTCTATAAGCCGGAAGACACCCAAAGCCTTGTGTCTCCCGTCTCCGCGTTCTTCCCTTTACGGAAAAACCCTTCTTCCTGTGGCGAGACTAATCCGCAACCAAGCGTCCCCAAATAGATGCCATGAGGCACGCTGGCTAATACGTTACACTATTAAAAAAATATTAATAGATGGCTATCTCACTCTTTGGATGGAAATCAACCGCCAGAACAAGCACGCTTCAGATCAGGCTATTCTACTGTCGACCACCTTCAAGCAGTTTGTCAAATCTTTGAAAATTGGAATAATTCAATTTAAAACAGTATGTAGCTTTTGTGGACTTTGTCTTTGCGTCAAACACCTTTGCATCCTCCAAGCATTGCTGAAACAAGGATTAGAAAGAAAATATATCCGCATTTTGGCAAGACTTTATTCAGATAGTCACGCAAAAATCAGAACTGATAAAGAAGGCGCTCCATTTCAACTGCTTAGAGGTGTAAAACTAAGTAGATCCATTGTCGCCGAAATAATTTACATGCCTTCTAGAGGAGATATGTCGACAACTGGATTGGAAAAAATAAAGGAATACTTTTGAACGGACAGACATTTTTAAGATTCGCAGATGATATAATACTGTTTTCACAATCAGCTAAAGAATTAGAAATCATGGTGCAAGAACTAAAAGTACAATGCAATAAGGTAGGTTTCCAAATGAATTTAAGCAAAACAAATATTATGACAAACAGCGAAGAAACTCAAATCAAGCTAGGAACATAACATATCAACTATACCCAGAAATACATACACTTAGGTGGAACGGTATCATCCCACAATAGCCATCAGAAAGAAATAAACATAACAATATCACAAGCTTGAAAAACATTTTGGGGGTTGAGTTTTATACTGTTGGATAAATCACAAACGATAAAAATAAAAAGAGACATATTAGGCCGCTGTATACTACCAACGATGCTGTATGGAGCACAAACCTGGGTACATACCGAACAGGAAAAGAAAACAGTTCAAGTAAATCAGAAGGAAATGAAAAGAAAAATACTACAAGTAACACTCAAAGAACGGAAATGAAATGAAATCACTAGCTCGTAATGCATTAAAGTTACATACATGTCGTTCCAACAGCGATGTTTAGCCGCCAGGATCCGTATAAACTCAGGAACAAGCGCGGAGCGCGTTCTAACATCACAGACCAGGCATACCACCCCATTATTATTATTATTATTATTATTATTATTATTATTATTATTATTATTATTATTATTATTATTATTATTATATCGCTTTTCAAATTTTTACGCTCGTCCGGAGTTTCCAGATTATAACTCATGGACAACGTCAACACATATGGTGTGACAGATGGTGAGAAGTTCTCGCTCCAGTGCACACAGGTCTTCAATGACCTTTACGAAAGATATTGGTGGTTGGCAAATTGTATAGGTTTTTCAGTTCAATTGAAAGTGGCTGGTATTTTCTTTTCTTTTCTGCAATTGTTGACAGCAGATTATGATCTGATGGGACTGCGATATCTATTATTATTGACCTGTGAGTAGCTTTGTCAAACACGACAATATCATGCTTACTTGCTTCCATTCTTTTATCTGTAAAATGACAGTATCTCACAATATTTCTGTTTTCTCATTAGACAAAACTTTCTCTGGTAGATATTTGTAAGCTTTCCTCAATCAGGTTCGATCTTTTGGCAAGTGCTTGGTAGATGATTTTGGCCACATTATTATTACATATATAATCTGCTTGTGCCAACTGAGAACATCCACTGCAGATGTGTTAAATAGATTCGGTGGCTTTCTTACACAGGCGACACATGTCACAGATATCGCCTATAGTCGTTAGTGGTTTCTACCTGATCTTGAATGGCCAGCACAAATCCTTCCGTCTCGCCAAAACGTCCAGCGGTTCTCAACCATTCAGTCGATCTCATCATGGCGATTGAGTTACTTCGAGGCGCTGTAGCAAATCTGCCATGGAGTTCCTTTGATCTCCTCTGCTGAATTCGGCCCTCATATTTCGGAAAACGTGGATTGTGGTCTTCCTGGAGCATCTTAAGAGGTGTATAGCTATGATCTTGTGCATTGATGGCTGTCATGGATTCATTGTTGATGAAATAATTGCTGAGCTGTTTTCTTGCTGGCGGCACATAAATTAAAAAACTTAACACTCCACGTCCTCCATGGTATCTTGAAAGATAAAGTCATTCAGTAGAATTTCGTGAATGATGCATCCGATATTTGGATAGAAGTGTTCTAACTTTTCTATCGAAAGCTTGCAATGATATCTCAGACCACTTGACAACCCCAAATAAATGTGATACTGCTAAGAGTTCCCAGGTGTTAATTGCTGTAAATTTGTTTCTCAAATTAATACAGGGCTTGTAGATTTTCATATCATGAGAAAGAACCCTTCTTTCCACTTGTTTTTTTGTCTCATCTGAAATTCCTAGGAGCTGCTAGAGACCCATCTACTTATATTCATCACTATTGAAGAGTTCTTGAATTCTCAAATATTTCATCCAATGAGGTTCATTCTCTGTATTCTAGATGTGACCTCTCTTCAAGTGAACAAATGCACACTTCTCCAAACCAAGATCCATACAAACAGAGCTTCTGAAGCTTTCAACAAGTGTCAGCATGCTGCGAAGTTGTTCTGGCCCTTTAGGATAGAGTTCGATATCATCCTTGTATAATTGGAGGGAAATGATCTTATTGGGGTTCTTCAAAGAATATTCATAGCCGGAGGCATTCAGCACCCTACTCAAAGGGTTAGGATGCTATAATATGATATTATATGCTAGGATTCAATGCTAATGCTATTATTATTATTATTATTATTATTATTATTATTATTATTATTATTATTATTATTATTATTATAAAATTGCCGATCAGATGGCCGAGATCGCTAAGGCTGTAGTGCCGTAGCGGTCTCTGGAAAATGAAGGTACAAAACAATTGTACGTCGTTAGACTCAATAATCTAATCGATAATGCATCTATAAAGGAGGAAGAAAAGTGGAAAATGTATGTAATAAATTAAAAGGTAATATTATAATAGCTGCTGAAGAATCCTTAGGTAAAAGAAAAGTTAAATGTGACCCATAACGTAAATGTAAAACACCATGTTTCACTGAAGAAGTAAAGGAAATAGTGAACAAGAAAGAGGAATCTTATTACAATACAAATCTTCCCAAATTGCAGAAGAAAACATACGTTATAAACAAGACAAAATATTGCTCATATGAAAATAAGGAAGTTGAAAGAAACATACTGGGAGAAATTGACGAAGGATTTTGAAAGGGACCTTCATGGATCACAAAGAAAGATGTGGGGATTTTTGAGAAACAGAAAACCTAAAATAACTGAAACCATGAAGAGTAGTAATAATATAGAGAAGGAAGCACGGAAAAATATTTTGCAAACTTATATTCGAATACACAATATAACCGAGAGATAGGTGACTTCAATTTAGATAATTTAGAACTTATGTCAGAAATGCAAGAGATGCTAAACACCTTGATGAACTGAAAAGCACCTAGTAGTGATGGCATACGTAATGAGATATTAAAATATCACGGAAAGAATTTAGTAGATCAATATTATATTCAAAGAAGAAAGAATACCATTAGAACCTTACCCATATTCAAAAAAGAAAACAAGAATAATCCAAAAAATTATAAAGGCATCATTCTATTAAATACACAAAACACAAAAAGTACTCGCAAAAATGATAAGTACTACAGAAGGTAAGGTCATTTATACAGATAAATTAACAACAAGGATTTCGTTTAAATTGACCAACAACAGACGCCATATTTGTGATTCGTCAAGTAGTCGAAAAGGCGATTGAATTTATCAATCCAGACTTTTTATGTTTTGTAGATCAAAAGAAGACATTCGATCGTGTAAGACTACAAGATATAATAACAATCTTGAAAGAGAACATAGCAAAGGCATTAATAAATTTAATAGAGGATATGAATACAAACACTGTCACAAAAGTGCAAATTAGAAATATGGTAACAGATGAAATTATACGTGCATCTGGCATTATACAAGGGTATTCTCTAAGTCCATACTTTTTAATTTAATTACGGAGAAGCTTATTTACAGTGTAAAAGAAATGTCAGTATATAGAATACAGTATATATGCAGTGAGAGAATATCTATATTGTGTTATGCGGATGATGCAGTGTTATTGGCAGATTCAGAAGACAACTTGCAAAGACCCTTCCAAAAATTTTCGAAAAGTGCAGAATATTATATGATCATCTTAACTGAAAAACAAAATCAATGGTGATTTCAAAAGAGCCTATATGGTGTAAGCTGATGATACAGAATACAGTAATAGAGCAAGTAATGAAATTCACTTATTTATATTTTAGATTTAGATTTTAGATTTAGATTTTAGATTTAGATTTTAGATTTAGATTTTAGATTTAGATTTTAGATTTATTCAGTCCAAAAAACAGTAAAAAATGTATGTGACGTAGGGGGGAAAAGATTATCTGCGCACTTTTTCTTGAGTTTCAGAATTCCTTCCCGTCATTTTAACTATAAATAATTGAAAGATGAGTAAAAGTTTAACATAAATAAATAAAAATAAATTTTAAAATTCGCAAGATTAGCAATATATGAAAAATAGTCATTTTCGTTTCTGAGCTATAGAAAACTTATTTGCATCGGTACACGAATTGCAAGCATGATTTTTCTGCATTGCTGACAAAATAGCAACTCGCCCTTACTTCCACTCTTACCATTATAAGCAAAATGAGAATATTTAGGAGTGGAAATTTCAAGCACATGGAATACGTATAATTAAATTAAACAGTAAGTAATTAAAGGAACCAGAATATCTGGGTACTTGAAAGATGAGACATGGAGAAACAAATATCTTAATGTAGAAAGCAAAGTAAAACTTTACAAAATTATGGTAAGACCAGTAATAACATATGGAGCAAAAACAAGGGCCGATAATAGAAGAACTAAGACTCTACTTAGAACGAGAGATGAGAACATTAATATCAATATTGGGTGTAAAAAAAATGGGATAGATTGAAAAATCAAGATACAAGAAATGAGTGTTACTTTACAGATGTAGTAAAATTGACAAGAACAAGAAGAAGAGAACGGAATGAGCACGTCACCAGGTCGGACAGCAAAAGACTCATCAAGATTGCGAAAGATTCAAAATCTGTAGGAAAACGCGTCCCAGGCAGACCGAAGAAGAGATGGATCCAGAGTTGGATTTCCACATCTCCTGAATCATCCTGATGGCGGAGTGTGAAGAAAAACAGGTGTTAACCTTAATAGAAGAAAAAGAACAAAAATACTTACAATGCGAGTTTAGCCATGTGTGAACACTAGACCTTTTCACTCCTTAGTTACATAAAACTAATTTGCATTGACAAATGAATTACAGATTTTTTTGCATTTATAACATAACAGTAATCCATATCCCCGACTCTACTCCTAACACGGCTAGTAAAAGGAGAGCTCAACAAAATGGGTGCATAGTGAAACTACATTTATGTCCAGAAGCAAAACAAGGATCCATCTCGCCATTTGCTCTGTGGATCAGGAAAACTGGTCAAAAATCTAATTGCGGCCATTTATCTAGAATATGAAGTACATTACTTGTTACAGACAGTGTAGTTGAATTTTTAAAAATTATATTCCAATCGCAATACATTCCAAACGCAAAATGGAAAATACATATTACAGTAGGTGGCCAAATTACTAGGGACAGTACTAAAATTTGTGTAATTTCAAGTTTAAATATTCTTTTGAGCAAAGGATTTGGTTCCGATAGGATTATAGTATTACAGTTATCATTACTAGTGTTTATAATAAGTGAGAACACTAGATGCCTGCGTTATAGAAAAAATAAGTGATATTACTTTCATTCAGTTGAAGTTTATTGAAAACTGCGATGAAGACATTCAAATAATTTTTTACTCGTCTTTTGCAAGTTTTTCCTTTCAAAAATGATTAAAACTTAAGTAGTCTTTCTTACTGCATCACTTTTACTAAATTTTATGAGGAATTTCATTTTAGTTTACAATGTAACGTAACCACCTCAAAATTAAAATTTTTAAGTAAGGTAAGATTTCAGACACTTTTCCATGAAAAATTAGAGAAATACATAGACTATTATTTCATTCCACACATTGACAGAGAGATATAGCAACTTTGGCAGGTGTTTCGAGAATTGTCGTTAACAGAATAAAAATTGATCCGAAAAAATGCTGGAAGCAGCCGCGTGGGTAAATGAGACAGGAAGATAACCATTCTTCGTACTAAGCAGGAATATCTGCCTCAAAAATCGTAAAGAGAGCGTTGTTCCTCTGAGGGAGTAACAGTTCCCAAAAGGACAGTCCGCAGACGGTTAGCTCAAGAGCCTGATCGGCCGTCGCCCTTCAGAAAACCTCTCCTCACCCAGGCCACGAAGAAGAAGCGACTGGAGCAGACTGGAGTCTAGTAACACAACCTTTTCGTGTATTTAAAGCACTAGTGCATTTCTTATATGATGTTTTTGTAGCACTTTACAGGCATGCTTCTCTAACGAATCAACGTTTCAGATTTTGGTCGACTAAAGTTAATTTGTCTGACGACTCCCTGGGGTTCAGTTCAATTCAGACTTCCTAATGGAGAGGGTTATAGTCCTGGTTAGTGTCGTTATATGATCTGTTTTCATAGCGACTATAGATGGTATAAGGGACCATGAGGCAAGACCAGTACAAGCGAGGTCTAGAAACTCTGCTTATGTCACAGCTCGAAGCTCGAGGAGTGGTGATTAAGCCTGGTGACTAGGCCTCGGTGATTGAGAAAACACTTTTATGCACCATCAGCTCCGTGCCAAGAAGCTAGGATAATTACTGCATCCTTGGCAGAAAAATAATACTATGTTTTGGCATGGCCGAGGAAATCACCAAACTTAAACTCTATAGAGACATGCTGGAACTCACCAAAGGGCCGATCGCCAATCAAGTGATTACCACCAAGAGTCAGTTAATTGAAATTACTGACAAAGAATGGCCTCACAACATTGAACAACAGCAAAATGCAAAATCCCGTATGGAGGTCGTGCCGCGACGCATTGAAGCTACAATAGCATCAAGGGTTGGCGTCACTAAATACTGGTATTAATTTTATTCAAAAATAGTTGTACCTAAATATGTTATTGTTTTTATAATTTCACTAAATCACTCTTAAGAATAAAAAATACCTCTGAGACCAAATAATTTACTTTTTAATTCAGTTATACTATAAAACACAAAAATCTTAGTACTGTCTCTAATAATTTGGCCACATACTGTGTATTGTAGTGGCACATAGCCTCCACCGGTATTCTTAGTTAATATAGTAGTTACATTACATAATATAGTTAAGCATTACAAGCTTACAATGAAAATATATTTCAAAAATATTTACGGGTGTCCGAACTGAAATTGACACCACTCTCTGGAAAATTTTCTGGATCCGCACCAGAGATTTTGTATCTTGCCCTATCACGAATGAGCTCCATAAGGTTGTGCACTTATTCAAGGTATCTAATGTTATAACCATTTAATATTTTTTGAAAGTTCTTCGCAGAAATTTAAGTATTAACTTACATTTGCACGATGGAGCACCACCAGTCCAAAATCCATTCTTGTCACATGTCCTGAAGTTATTTCCAACTAGTGTGTGCCCTACTGGGCACTTATACGTTATCACTGAACCAATGCTATAATTTGAACCTATGAATGTGGTGTTGAGAAGTTTATCAGGGCTACCGCATGTTGGAGGTGCTGAAAAAGAAAATGTTTGATACAGATTAATCAACTGTTTCTAAAATTGAAATAATACATGGGAACACAAAACGAAGGAGCTAACAAACTTCATTTGAACCATCGTGTATGAAGCAAACGAGGTAATTAGCTTTGGAACTATATAGTGCTACAGGGACAACACAACAACGCAATGGTGTACACCAATGAATGTAATATGGCGTGTGCTCTCGTCTAGGGGCCCTTGCAGTCAGCCTCTCTCCAAGGCATTGCCACGGATCTGGGCGTTGTCTAATTGATTGGAAGCTGGACTGCTCGGTAATGAGAGGAGTGGGCTATTACAACCAAGATGAGGGAGCCCTCGCTTTGCATTTAATTGAGAGACACAATAACCTTGGCCATATAATTAGGGCGGAAGGCACTAAGAAAAGTTGTAGTATGATAACCCCCTCTTCCATCGTACCCCTGATACTGCAGCGCTCATCTGACGTGGCGCCGTCTGTGGTAGGTGTCATGTCGGACGTGTTGACAAGAAGTCGAATGCTAAAGAGGTGGCCATGAAGTTATATGAGATCGGGTCACGTGTCATTCGTGCTGAAGTGCGGCTCGTTCACGAAATCATGCGCAAAACCACCTACACAGGGAGTGCCCAAGTCTTTTATTGATGATTGCAGTCCATTCCTGTTAGCTGCGCAGTTGTCAAGATGCCAGCCAGTCGCGCCACAAGCAGCCGCTTGCACTGCGCCCCCAGTGGCTTACGTGACCCGAACAGCTCGTGTCCTTGGCGTTCAATAAATAAATGTTCATTTTTGTTTATGTAACAGCATGAAGGCATACAGAATTGGAATACTCTTCAGCATTTTTAAAGAACTAAATTATACTGAAATCACTTTTATATTTCAGTTCTCAGAATGCTGTTTTTATTTTAAATTCTAATACTTATTCAGAATCAGACTTTTTCTTTTAATATCATCGTAGGCTTTCACGGCCGGAGTCAATATAATAGAATTTCAAATAAGTTTCCGGGCTGGTAGGACTTGCTCTAGTTGACATTAATGGGCCGGTGGACATCTTCAGCGGCGGCAGGGTCCGGGCGCAGTATTCGGGGCGGCGGCTGGCTGGCGACTGACCTCGCCCTCCGCGGCTCATATGGTTGGCGGAAGGGGCGCGGCGGTGGAGATTTTGCGCGCTAGCTTGCGATTGGTTGATGGTTAGCAGGCTGGATTCTAGATGGCTGTCGATTGTGCTGTGGCGGGATTGAGCAAGTCTGTCCTTATATGGTTTTCTACTAGTGTTGCCGAGTACTGGATACCAAATAGAATTAATTTTCAGCCCTTCTTCTTTCCCGTTGAAGTTCTTGGGATGTTTAAAATCTCAATAGTTCCCATTGTAATCTGATGTGGTATTGGTTGGTGGTAGACAGTATTTCAGTGTCTGCCAACAGGATGTCGTGTTCTCTTGCCGAGAGGACATGTTCAGCCACCGCTCTCTGTGTATCCCAAGCGGCAATTCCTTTTGTGTTAGGTGAGCCAAGTGTTACGAACGCTATGTTGTGGCTATGTACACAGAGCTACAAGAACAGTGTATTCTGTAGGCGCCTGCAATCATTATTGCGACCCTGCGGTCTTTAACCGATCTAAAGAGATCGCGGAATTTGTAATTATTAGTTACGGCATTTTTTTCGGGGGGGGGGGTCCCTCACTTCCCCTGGATCCGAGCCTGCTAGTAACCTACCTCGCACACGCGTGGAAGTAGAGTACTAGGATGAACCGCCAGATCTCTGATACTGTCGAATAATACATTTCTAACGAAACAGCGCTATCTGTTATTTGCTGCCCGCGGCGTGACGGCGGCGAACTTCCAGCTCACGGAAAAACACAGAAGGGTTAGTCGTGACGTCACGCTACCTATAAACAGCGGAGCAGCTGAGTGATCGACCTTCTTTTGTACGAGACGCCGATGTGAGAAGTCCTGTGCGGTCAGCCAGAGATGTAGTAATTAGAGGGAGCGGCGTTTGGATGAGAGACGTCGAAGAGTTGGGACCTACGTAGAGAGCTAGATGTGAGGATTGTGAGGCGCAATTTTGTTGAATGTACGGAGCGAAGTGTTTGTTCAGGCGAAAGAATAGGAGAATAGCGGAAGATTCAGCCTTCTGAACTGTGAAGTGTAATATTGCATAAAGACAGTGGAAAGTTGTGGATTAAGTAAAACGAGGGGGAATAGGGGCCGCGAAAGCAAGAACTGTGAGCTGTTGAGAGGCATCAGTAGAACTGTGCAAATATTTAACGATTAAAAAGGGTTTAAAGAATGCCAGAAAACCGATACGCCGTTAGCAAACATGCGTGAGGAATGTGAAAAACGCGTCGGCGTGCCGCATAGGAAGAGGGGCGGAGAAAGAAGCAGAGGTGAGGATTCAAGTGCCACGCGTGATCAAAAAGCGAGACGAAAGAAGATTGGACGTGGATCTGGTGGCAGGGCAGAAAGAAGGCGGTGTTTCGAGCGACATCGCAGACGACAGTGGTCTGCAAGGAAGCGAAGCTACCGTGCAGCCGGAAGTGGGCCAAGATCCAACGACAGCAATGTCAAACGGTTTGCAATCTGAGCATTGAGCGCCCGTCAAGGCAACAGAAATTTTGTAAAACGATTAGGAGTCGACAGTGACTTGAACGTTAGCGTAGCAGCAGATAGGCTTTGATTGTAAATGTGCATATTCACGTAAAATCTAGATAACGGCAAAGCAATTGAAAAAAAATTGTATGCCGGTAATACAGTTCATTCTAATGATAAATGTTACGAGAAAAGCTGTGTTAATCTTTGTTCCTCAATCTTGTATAATCATGACGAGGAAAATTTAACTGTAAATAATTGTAGTAAGTAAGCCATTCAATAACGTGTTCTGCTTAAAATCTAAGAGTCTGTGTAGAAAGAGGATATAATTTTATTGCACTCCTCACTCACAGGGAGTTAATATTTGTTGTTTAATCGGTGCTGGCCAAGCAAAAGTTACCGTGCACGGGTATTTGTTGTAACATAGTAGTGAATTAGGAAGAAATACTCGAAGCATAGTGAGTAAGCAATAACAATAAAAATTTAAAGCAAATCAAATTAAAAGCAATAAAAATTTGTGTGCAATTTGATATTTGGGGTTTTGTGTATTTTCTGTTAGTGCTGATATATGTGTCATATTCTGGAGAATATACGCACTGTTTTTACCTAACTCTGTGTCTGGATGTAAATATTTCTCACATATATATAT
>BOPP01000176.1:1460360-1510152 GCA_017312745.1 Gryllus bimaculatus | reverse complement strand
AGTTCTTTAGCAAGAGTCAAGGTGAGAATGAACATACCTATATTCAATCCGAATCACTTATCAGGAAATTAGGAATGTGACCTGGAGCCACGAACATGTATTTGGACGGTGAAATATTACCTAATGAAATGTGAGACAATGAAAAGGATGTTGGACCATTATGTTTCACGCTAAACTTTCATTGTACAAGGGGATGTGGTTTCACTACAGATGAATGGATGACAGGTGCCTGGGATGCATATCAGTACGGCAAGATATAGATACAGTTAATAATTAAGTTTCTGTGATTTCTAAGCGAGACGAAGTTCTCCCGTAAGCAAGAATTTGAACGAAAGAAAACAATAAAACCCAAGTACAAATAGTAATATCGACTTACTATTTAGTTTTTAAAGTGAATGCGTGTTTTTCTATTTAGTTTTTTGTACGATAATTAATGATAACAAATAATAATTACCAGGATCTTGGGGCATGTAAGTGAAGCATGGTAATTATATTTTGTAGTCATATTTTGATATATACATTACGATTTTTTGTAAATGTTATCTGAATATTCTTCTGAAACGAATGCGTTCATCGTGCGATGCACTTTGCGTCTTACTCCTAGCCTTACAAGTTTCAATGTACAACGAAACTAATTGTATGACAATAATAAATAGGTTTCGAAAGAGGGATATTGTATTATTTGAATAGAAGTCAAAATACTTTCTAGGAGAGAGATACTGTCTGAACTGGGACGCCAATGCGCTATTTCTATGTCCACTATATAATGATAACGTACGCTATATAAATTAATAACAAATCTATTCATTTCATTATTTTCAGTGAAGCAATATTCATGATACAAACAATATTTAGCTACAAAACACTTAAAACTATACTATTCATTGTACGTACTGTGCTGACAAATCCAGTGAAGGTAATCAAGATTACAGCCAACGTCGTTCCACAACCAGTTACGACCACCATCAAGTACGACACAATTCTGCTCGCCATTGTAGTTATTTGGCTGATCTTTACCCCATGAAGGTTTCGCCACAACTTCACCTGTAACATAAAGACATGGGGATATTACCATACAACGATATCCAGAATAACTGAGGATTGGAATTCTCAAATTCTCAAAGTTACAAAACATAACGTTTTAGTTAGGAACACATTATGCAGTTATTAACTACGTATGTTCGTCGCTTTTTATTCAAGGAACTAAGGCAAATTGAAGTATTCTTACCTGGTTATTTACCATATCAACCATACATAAATAATATTAAACTAAACGTTGAGTACATCAATATTTATATATGAATTTAGGGTAAGTGCTGTATATTCACATACGAATTTCTTCAGAAATGTGTTATGTCATTTGCCTCACAAAAATATGCTTCAAACAATAATCCCTAAAAATTTTTTGAGTAACTTCGAGTGTGCTTATTTGGGTGTGTTTGCGTATACGTCACTCACGATTGAACTTCTTTTCCAGCAATCGAGGCATGAGGTGTCATTCGACGTGTTTGGTGACTTGGTGGGGAACTGAAAATTTGTTTTGGATCTGGCCAGAAGATTCAAAGAATTTTCCAAAAACGTGTTTTTGCACGTTTTGGCGTTGTGATCTTAGTGAGTATGCCGGGAATTAAATCAACGCCGCCCAAATATTTATAAAGGTGTCGTTCATTAAACCCCAGTAACCGGAGTATAAATCGCTCCACGACGCCATAATTTTCTTTCACGAGGATGACAACGCTGATTAATGCCACATTAAAGGGAACACGTGAATCACCAAGTGAATGGTGAGGCAGATTTCATTCATTTTCCTCACACCGTACTTTAAAATAAATTTGCAAAAACTTGCTTGACTGTTTACGTACGTCATGTTTCCCTGCTGAAGATTTATCCTGCGCATACGCCAAGATGCAAATAATATTTTTGAGTGGGTGTTTTCCGTCCCGAATTACTGTCAATAGACCTGTGAATATATAGCATGTTAGAAACAATTATACTAAATTTTAGCAATCAATTTGTAACTCTGTCAAACTATTACATTAAAATGTTAATCTCAGGCACAATTTGCGGATCCTTTCCGGCCGTTGTAGCTCATATTTCGAATTAGTTTATAAAATTGTAAATCGTTGCAAAATTGTTAATTCGAGGTTTTCGGCTCTGTGAGCGGCCACTATTGGATTTAACGTTATGGTAACTATGAAGATGACATGATGATTAAACAAGGAAGACCAATTAAGTTTAATTAATCGATATCATACTACATGTTTATGTATTCCATATTACGACGTACATACTGTAGTACATTATTAAGAAATGCTAATTTTGTATTGCTTGCTCTGACAATAATAAACAAAATAATAATATACAAAAGTACATTGCAACATGAACTCCAAATTTTCGAAAATTTTAAAAGTATGATTTTTTTGTGCCTTCCTGCAACTACAAAATTGAAGATAGATATTTTTCCTTAAAATGAAGTTTGTTGTCCATAATTAGTTCTTTCTTAAAGATCAAGAACATTTTTTGAAACTTGAAGTAGTTTTTGCGCAATATTGCGTGCAAGTTTTTGCAATTTTAAAACATTACAAAAACAAGATTTTCTCTAAAACAGTTCCAAATTTTTTCTTTAAACTTTTGCTAAGGATAGTGCTAAATGCACTCTGTAATATGTTGTAAACAGCATATTGCTTTATTTTGTTTCCAAAAAAATACAAAAACATTTTGGACATGACTCTCAGGTCATTAATATTTACATTAGCAGCGATTTGTTCATAATAATGCATTTATGAGTACATGTGCTTTAAATAATGTCATAAATTTTCTTGAAAACTCGACACTTTTCTCTTAAAATGAGGTCCAAAGTCCGTATTTTCAGAAACACTCAAACGCCATTTTCACCAAATTGTTCTTCAAAACTTTTCAAGTAATAGTGCTGATTGCACTGTTAAAGGTGACATAGAATTGATGTTGCGGTGTTCTTTTGTTTCTTCAATAATTACTCAAATATAATTGTTTTGATATGTCTCTCAAGCCTTTAAATTTCACATTTCCAGCTATTTGTAAGCACTATTACATTTGTGACTGGAACTGCTTTAAATGACTTCATATGAAGTGTTTCGAAAACTCAATGAATTTATGTGAAAAGACGTTCAAATTTCGCATTCTTTTTCTTAAAAACGGTTCAAACTTTCTCAATGAAAATTGCCATTTAGAACGAGGTTTTTACTCTTTTTTTAATATTCTTAAAGAAATAATTCAGTTCTATCTTTAGAAAAGCGAAAAATTGAGAAAATAAAAAAAGTACTTTGGGCGGCGATATACGGCAGCTGGCAAGAGGATGGGGCAAATCAGAATAGCTAGCCCAGACCCCAAAAAATAGGAAACTAATGCTACAAAGTCTATGCCATTCTGTGGCACATTAGTTGTCACATATGACAGTCTTTCAAACGCTGAAAGTTGTTTTCATTAAAACTTTTCAGGATTTCTCACATCTGCTCAGAAACAGGATGATTTGGTAATATTTATTTTATTGAAATTAAAGAGACTATAAATGATCACATGTTCAAAAAGTTTACAACTTCAAACTTATTACTTTCTCGTATACGTACGTATATACAGAGTAATATAGGTAGTATAGAGAAAGTTATTAATGATACGGAAAATCGATTTCGAGATTTCAACGGAAATACACGTTTTGGGGTTCCCTGTAAATAAACGTCTGTCCATCTGTCCGTCTGTCCGTTTGTTTCTCCGTCCGTCCGTCTGTCCGCCTGTCCACACCATCAGTATCTAAACCATGTGTAGGTTTTTTTCCAAATTGAAGAAATTCCTGTTCATCTGGTTCGAGTCGAAGCTTTGGGATTTTGAAAAACATGCCTTAAATTTTGAGAGTACTTCACATGAAGTCCATTGGGATTTTTCAAACATTTTCTCAAAAACGGCGACAAATTTTTTCACTATATTTCTTGTAAAAATAGAGCAAAATACGCTTCTAAAGCATAGGTCCGATTTTCACGGTTAACTCTAAGTTTTTGAAAATTGCAGAAGTTTAAATTTTTTCCGCATCTTCCTACAACTACAAACTTGAAAATAGAGATTTTCCATTCCAATGACATTTATTGCCCATGATTAGGCCATTCATTAATGACACGTACATTTTGTTAAATTTTTTGTAGTTTACGAGCAATATTGCGTGCAATATGTGCAATATTAAAAAATAACAAAAACATTCTTGTTTACAACTCCAAATTTTGTCTTCAAAGATTTGGTAGGTATAGTGCTAAATGCACCCTATAAGATGACATGATCGCAATATTACTCTATTATTTTGTTTATTCAAAAATTACAAAAGTGTAAATTTTTAAATTCTTTCTGACATCGTTAATACTTACATTAGCGGGTATTTGTTCACATTGTTATATTTATTTCTACATCTGCATTAAATGATGTCAAATAAAGTTTCTCGAAAACTACTCCGTGAAAAGTAACTCAAAATTTCGCATTTTCAGAAACGCTCAAATGTCATTTTCACAAAAATGGGCCCCAAATTTTTCTTCAAACTTTTCCAATGGATAGTGTTTAATTGCACTATTTATTATGACATATAGTTTATTTTGGGGTATTCTTTCGTGTTTTTTTTTAAATACAGAAATGTAATTTTTTGAACTATTTCTCACGCTGTTAATGCTTCCATTTCCAGCGATGTGTAATCACTATTGCATTTGTAAGTTAAAGATCTTCAAAAGACTTTTAATGAAGTTTTTAGAGAACTCAAAATATATCTGTGAAAAAGACATTGAAATTTAGCATTTACAGTGACTCTTAAACGCCATTTTCTTTTTTTAAAAAAGCTACAAATTTTTCAGTCAAAATTGCTATTTAGGACCAGGTTTTACTCTTCTTTAATATTTCTAAAGTAATATATCGGTTCTACTATTAGAAAACCGAAATATCGAGAAAATGTCAAAAAATGTGCTTTGGGCGGCGATAAGTGGCAGCTGGGAAGAGTATGGCAAGACTGCATATCTAGCCGAGATCAAAGAAAATAGAAAAGTAATACGGGAAAGTCTGCGCCATTCTGTAGCACCCCTCGTTTGTTTTTGATAATGCTGATACTAAATAATGTGGCAGTCGCCACTTCGAAGAGGCCATGACCATTCGTGACCATCCATCGGTATAAATTGGTACTCGAAGAGGACGTACAAGCGCTTTTATCTGGAATTTGGACACGAATTACAGCACTTTTATGTATGAAAGAAAACAACTCATTTTTGTAGATATTGTCACTGAACACTTTCAGAATTCTAGCTCTCAATTATTGTTGAATATAACAAAAGGCACCGATTCATATTTCAAGAGACAAAGTAATGGTAATATTCCCAGGTTAATAAAGAGAGGTTTATCAGAATCTCGTAGGTAGGATTTGCTTATTATTCATACAATTCGCTTTTGTAAACTAAAACTCTGAAAGCTATAAGAAGTATTTCCCCAGAATATTATGCCATGTCTCAGGCGGGAATGAACATAGCGAAATACGATACACGACGAATAGTACGAAGGCTAACTGAATTTGAAAGAATTATGAACGCAGTGTATAATGAATTTAATTTCGTGCTTAATTAATTTAAATGGACTTTCGATTTGAGGTTTTTACTGAATTGAGTGACCTGAAAATGTTGTTACCTTAACATCAGTCATTTGTTCACTGTTCATTTTCAAAACAGTACAGAATTGTTTATTTGACATGGAAAACTCCATGAAAACCAATTTCTTTTCATCATATACATTAAAGCTGTAAGGAGGCCGATTTTGATGTCCAATTTATTCGTCTACCAGTGAACTGTTTTAAAGAAGTGAGGTACCAAAAAAGAAAAAAAAAACAGAAGTTATAGAATAGATCGCAACTTTCCTTTATTAATAAAACGCCAGGACATTTGCGTAGTTTGAAATGCGCGGCTGAAATGGAAACGTCGCCATGGACATCTTCGTATGTTGGCAGTAAATTGAAGAGTAACATGGCCGAGCAAGTGTTTGCTTACAGAACGTGTTGCGTTTTTAAAACGATTGTAATTGTTACTACGATAAATGATAACCCGATAAACGATTATTAGCAATTGTAAGTATTTAATGAATTTTCTTATGTACTAGCGGAACCCGTGCGATTATGTCGCACAAAAGGAGAACTGTAGAAAAGTTACTACAGAAAATAGTGCATTTACATGAATATTCACATGTTTTATATTTATCAAGATCATTACACATGTATACATGGATATTGTTTTGACCTATAACGAAAAATACGTACCTTATCGTAATAACTGAATGATTTAATGTCATCACTGAATTTGTAATGTAAAGGGACATACATTTTGTTTTGTTTTTTCAGATTACTAATCATAATTGGACTGCGGAAAATTTGTCAATTTTTGTTATTTTGAACTGACACGTAAAAGTTATTGACACACACATTGGTTTGATAATAATATTAATAATAATAATAATAATAATATTGATGAAAGACAGTTATGTATTTTATTTTGTTGTAAGCTGAATTATTTGTAAGTATGATTAACATTCTGTAACTTGTTAGCTGATAATACTTAAATAGTAAGTACTATCAGAACGTTATGCAATAGATCCATGTCTCTGTAATTAACACACACGGTACATTTCCATGTGCACTTTATATAATTATTTAAAATATTCACAGGGAGGGAGTTGTTCAAATTGCTGATATACTTCCATCACTTGTGCAATATCTGCACCTCAGTATATTTGTTTAGTATACATCACACTACATTGGCAGGTAAGATTTATTGTTGGACATGTTGTTTAATGTTACTGAGATGCTAAGTACTATTACCTGCAGAACATTATATAATAGATCGATGTATTTCGGTATGTAATTATTGCACACAGTGAATATCCATGTACATTCTAAATCATTATTTAAAATATTCGCAGGGAGGTTGGATTAGGTTGTTCTACATTAAAAAAGGGACTGAACAACATTTAAATAGAATTATGACTGACAACCAATTTAAAACATACTTAATTAATCGACACTATTCCCGGATGTGTGTTCAGGCCCTCATTTGGAAAACCATGGGCAATTGGCAATGAATAGGAAAGGTGTGTACATTAGTTTTTATCATTCCAGTAAGACATTTCTATTCTCTGATATCGCTTCTTAAGGTACGAATAAAACCAATCTACAGTAATACCACGGATTCCACACGAAGATAATTTTGAGAGTAAAATGTTATAATCAATGACGTCAAAAGCTTTTGAAAGATCTACAAATATTTCAATAGATACCTTGATCCATGGATAAAATGACACTTGGAAGAAAAGAAAATATGGCTGTTTCCATAGATTTTGATTTTCGAAATCCATGTTGGCGATCTGAAAACGCATCGTGTTAACTGAGAGAGGTTTCCATTCGTTCGTAAAAAAGTCTCTCTAATATTTTTGTTAAGTCTCTCAAAAGAGATATTGGTTGATAATTTGTTGAAAATTCCTAGATATCTGTGGGTGAAGGGTTTCCACAAAAGAAGTCACTTATTCCACACAGGTAAAAATGCCCGCTATTCTTGTAGTACATTGCAGTATATTTTCTGTACACACTAGACGTAACCTTCTTTTGTAACCTTTTGTGTTCCTATTCAGTACACTTTGGCACATCCAATGCACTGCTTAGTTGTGCACCAGAACGTCCAGTTTCGTGTTTGTTACAAAGAATGAAAATTGGATTTTGTGTAAACTAGATCTGCTTTTAAAGTTGCGCTTGAAAATTAATCTTGAGTATTTTTATGGAGGATGAATCTGAGGATCAAAAGTCTTTACGATCCCTTTCATCTAAGTTGTTGCAATAGTACACCGCGGCATCAGGTCAAGTCCTCTAGCGTATTAACTAATTGGCTGGGAACCTATGGGCAATAAAGGTACTTTTTGAAATTTCTGAATGCGAAATTGAGTTTTGACAAACTATTTCTTACAGTTGGATATTAATTTATCTACTTCCGGGTAGCTACTTCTAACTCCTTTAGCTACTTAATACAAGACATGTGACGTGTATCATTTCTGGGTAGGGGAAAGTGGGGCACATTGAGGCACAAAAATTAAAATGCTTATTACTCTATAAATAATCAATATTTTTTCTTGCTCTTGAGCTATAAATGTAGCATAATTATTAACTATTTAACTGAAGTAAGAGTTAAAATTAAATGCTTATTGATTTTATAATTTTTGGTAATATGTGAAATTGAAACTCCTTGTGATGCAGTATACGTCAGTACGCGTCCAACTGAAACAGTTGTATTGTAAATCATGTTATTTTATGCCATTAGGCACTATGCCTTTATTGCCTGTACGTTTACACGTGTACTTTTAATTTTAGCTCAGTGAACTTAGAGGGCTTTTAAACAGTTTGCGATTGTTTCAGGTTTGATACAAGTAGTGCACCCAGAAAGAAATGTTTCCCTATTTTTTGAAATAAAAGACAAGATAGTTACATTTAAACTTTATTGGCAACAGGTACAGGAATGTTTGAACTATTTTGTCGACATAGTCACCACACTAATTCAGACCCTTGTCACATCGAGGTATCAACTTTTGTACAAGGGTATGTACTTTTGTATAAGGGAAGATCGGGCCATATCGGAGAGCGGATGGTATCGGACAAAAGTAGTTTAGGGCACTGGTGATAGTACATGTCACACTCAGTGTGTTCCTGGAAATGAATTAGCTTTGCAAACGCCATATTGGGTGAAAACATCATTCAGTTTGCTTATTGCGACACTTATTACTTTTTTGTATGTTGTCCAGATTACTCTCTCTCTCTCTCTCTCTCTCTCTCTCTCTCTCTCTCTCTCTCTCTCTATATATATATATATATATATATATATATATATATACACACACACACACACATTTTGTACATTTACATCGATGTTGTATTGAGGTTGAGGGGTCGTGTGGTACCGGACAGTTCGTCTTCTTTTCATTTTCCCGTATTTTGTGTGTATACGTTGTTAGGAGGTACTAATTTTCGAATACTAATGCGGATTTTCCCCGTATTTCAGGAAACTAAGGGTAAAATAAAACCCTTCCTAAATAATAGTTTTGAAGCTATAAACAACGTAAAAGTTCAGTATTTCTCACGACTCATGCAATGTTCGCTTTTGTTTGTTTTTTTTATTCAAGAACTGTTTTCCCATGTAACCAAATACTCATTTTTTCTTTGTACAATGCAAGGTAATCTTGGTCTCAATATATAACGTATCTTTGGTGGATAGCTGTGATAAAAACTCCATTAAAATTATTTATCAATTAATTCTAAAGAATTAATGTTGTTCGATACCACCCTCTACTTTTCAGTCATGTAAATTGTCAATCGTGTTTACTATTCCCAAATAAACATATTATTTTACTTTCAAACTGAACTGCTTTGATAGAGTGTGTATATAAGAGTTTGAAGTTCCATATTCTGTATTTTACGAACAATTTTAACTAACCTTAGTGAATAAATCCTATTTAAAGCTAAGATGGCCGATACCACCCGACCTTCCCCTACCTGTCTCATAGAAGTGAGCCGCCTGCGACTGGACCCAGTCATCTTCAGCTCTCCGTCGTTGTGAAAATGCTGACCAGTCGACAGGAATGCCTTCAGGTGCAGGAAAAGTTGCAAATCTCTGGGTACGAGATCAAGACTGTACGGGGGATGACCAAACAGCTCCCAGCCGAACTGCTGCAGATCGGTTGCTGTTTGCCCCGCATGTGGACGAGCACAACACCTGCAGTAAGCATGCCAGGAAGAGCTGACGATGAATTTCGATCGGCGCGATGTGTTGTGCTTTATGGAACTTTATCACGGACCGAACCTTCTTGGGAGAACGGATAAGCGTAGCCGCTTCAGGCCACTACTGCCGCGCTACTGCTACTCGACGAGGCCTTTCCGGCCGGCACGTGATTGAAACGTTAAAGATCTGAATGCATGTTCAATTTGCCCGTCTAAATGCGTTTACTTTCAAAGCAAAATAACATATTTTATGCAACATCTCTTCATAGATTTGTTGGGAACAGGATGCTGTGTATATTTTTCAAGAAACTCTCTTATTTGGTAGTTAAATTTCGTGAAAGGAATATTAGACGAAACCATTATCGTGCACTGATCTTTCGAAAATTGTGTCGAGCAGACGTTGCGGGAGAGCGTAATATTTCGAGGCAGGCCTGAGGCAGGGGCTACTGGCTAACCGGGAGACCTAGCCACAGGTGCTAACTTTTCGGCGACCTGCCTCAGGGAGAAATGTGCGCAGATGATTTGCTCACGAGTTAATGTAGGGTTAGGTTCCCTCTACCCATCGGCCGGTCGACCGGTGATCGGCCAATCAGAGAACGGTCCTTGGGCGGGGTGGGAGACGGCGCCCCCCCCCCGCGGTGTGACGTAGAGTGGACGAGGAGCGAGGGGCGGAGACCGCGCCGACGATACCGGGCGTCGTGGTAAAGTAGATGTTTCCAGGCTCAGTGAAGATGTAGGCCTTGTCGGCATTGAGGTTTTGGAAATACTTTAGAATTTCCACAAGTGTTTTTCGGTAGTAATTTTTACCTCACACAATTTACAGAACTAGATCACTCTATCGGTACTCAATAAGCTTTCATCAAACTCACGAACAAAACTCCGTAAGTTCTAACTTGGACTTTCGTTTTAGCCATATAGAAAGCAACTGAATTACTGAAGCGAAGGCGCGAGCTATTCTACTTCCGTGTTATACAATATGGTTTAATAGTCCTGTTTCGCGGAATTCACCCACCAGCAAACAAAATTTCTTACCTACAACAAACACTCCATAACAACTGAAAAATTACCGTAAAATGTCGTTGAAACGATATTTCTATAAACTATATTTCTATTCTGAAGAAAGCTTATGCATTTCCATATAAAAGTCTGAGTTGTCATAAAAAATCGCCCCCTACTTATTGTAGTGACGAAAAACTCCAGTTTGTAAAGCAACTTTTCTTGTAATTGTTCACTATACAAATATCAATATGTCTAGCCAGCTAGAAATCCATATATTCGGGACATGTGCCAAAACTTGCTGTGTTGCGGTACGCCGCGGCGCGCCGGGAGGAAGTCAAAACACTGTCCAGAGTCGTTGCCGCAAGCAATATAGCTCAGTGCACTTGCACCGCCACGGGCCCCATTCCCCGGCGGCGGCTCCCCTTGACGGCGCAGGCGCACGGCCGGGCTCGCCGCAGTTGGCGCTTGACGAAGCGTGGCAAACGCCTTCGGCCGCCTCGAGCCCCCGACTCTGCGCGTCTCACTGCGGTGCTACGGCGAGTCATTTTAAAAAGATCATGAGATCACGGCACTTTGGATTAGATCTCCAATTTTACGACAAATGCCTGTTTGGTTCCTTTAGGAGGTTGAGGAAAAGGATTGCAGATGTTTACGAATCATGTAAAAATAGATCTACTGAAAGCATCTAAGTGCCTAAAATGCACCCAAAGAGCTGTTAATGCCTATTTTGATATTTTTTGACTAAAATTGCCTATAATGAGTAATTTTGAAGAAATATCATATTTTATTACTCATTTTTTAAAAAAAATTGTTACACCAAAACGTAAATACTTTCCCAAATTCTCCGAAACGCGAATATTCCCTGTTCGACGAATACGCGTAACTAACTAGGCGCCAAAATCTCTCACGCAACACACCAAAAATAAGGAACTCTGCAATCGATGTTTCACTCCAATCAGCGCACACTACTTACGCAATTGCACCCATTCCCTGTGCAGCTGCCCAGTTGATAGGTTGAGACTTGTCGCAGCGCGCGTCTTCTACGCAACCCGGGCGAGGAAAGGCAGGTCACGCAAAAGTCGACTGTCGGAAAAGCGAATTTTACAAAATAGGCCCAAGTCTTGCACAGCATTCTGCACTTTGAATGACCTCGGGAAACGCGCGGGAGCAACTTGAGTGCAGTGGGGACCGCCAATGAGAATGCATTTCGAACTCCAGCGCAAAGTTGAAAGAGCAATTGCGAGAATATGACTATTACACACAGTTCAAGTATCATTATCTCTTATTTTGGAAATGTTTGTTGTCGATTTATGACTATGTGCATAATGAACCTAATACGAATTATACATACATATTTGATTTGGATACCTTAAGAATTATAATTGCTTGCAGGGCAGAAAATATATGCAATCGAAAACTTAGCGCGCTCCTAAATACAAAATTGTAATATTGAATCTATTGTTTGATAATGATAGTAATAAATTATTTTTCATTAACTACGTTTAAGGCGATTTAAGTTAAAAAAGTTTTCTTAAAAAATCATTATTACTTTCTGCTCTAATTCTCTAATTTCCGACAAGAGTACATTATATATTTCTAATTTCAAATCAATGAACACTATTTATTAATAATAATTTACGATATGGTATAAAAAGATTTAGCCCTTTACCAAAATACGACTTAGAGGAGACTTTACCTGAATACGACTTAGAGGAGTGTTGCAGGAGTGTTGCAAAATTTTAAAGAAACCTGTAGGTGGCACGAACAAAGTATATTAATACACTTATGAATATACAAAGTATATTAATACACAATATGAAACAGTCAATAAACGACATTCTCTGTAAAGAGAAGCAAATTAATATATATTTTATTAAGTGAACATATGCAATTATTTGTACAAATTATGTCGTTCGTTTAATACTGAATTGAATCCATTTGATACTATTTAATTTGAATTTAATCGGCAATGAAAGTCATAAGTAGACCTCGAGAATTTTAGACACAAAATAATGATGATTTCGGCACCTAAAATAGGTAACAAAATTATGAAATGAGGTAATATTAAGTATGAAAGAACAATTCTATTTAACAATACTCAAATAATTTCATGTTTGCCCATTAAATATCGGAAATGAGATTTGCTCATTGGTACCTTTTATTCAACTTCATAATGAGGAAAAATATAATTCCTGCCAAAAATTAGCCTTCTTGGAATTGCCTTTATTTCATTTTTTATCAATCTCGATGTGAGAGAAAGCCCTAAATTTCCTCCGTTATGTTATCATTTTAAGATTATAACATTCTTGGTGAAAAATCAATTATTAAATTGTAAATCTTTGTTAGCTAAAATTACATAATACATTTTATAAAAAAAGGCCACTGCTTTAAAATATTGTTTCAGTTTCAATGAGCATAAAATAAAACCAAAATGTCGATGCATAGCAGTGCACTAGAGGAAACTAGACAGTGAAATATGACCATTACAGCTAGAAATACGCTAGATTGTTCATTTAAAAAAAAGTGGGCACATAATTTCACAACATGGGCATTAGACGCCCAAGCATTCAATATTTGTGCCGCGTCAACCCCTACTCCAACTTCTCCCCTCCCCGCAAAGCTGTCTTCTCCCCCACCGCCTGCACTTTCCCCATCTCGCGAGCAGACGGCTAACTCTTAAGTGCAGAATAACCGCAGGAGCAGGCAGGCCTGTCCTAGAAAGTAAAAATTATCATTTCAAGTTCTCTTGTTTGTGTGTGGGTGATTCGGTTCGAATCTTGATTATATACTGTACTGTTTAATTATGAATGTGAATAAAATAATACGCTTGTAGTCACTCTCATATATGTAAACGTACTTGACTTTCCTGAACAATAAAATACCTACATTAATCCTTTTTTGATAACTTTTAGATATTAGAAGCATAACTTTTCATGTCCAATGATTTTAAAAGTCTAATTTAATCATTTTGCAATGTATTTTAAGTGCCTAAAATGTCACTTTTCATACTTAATATTACCTCATTTCATAATTTTGTTACCTATTTTAGGTGCCGAAATCATCATTATTTTGTGTCTAAAATTCTCGAGGTCTACTTATGACTTTCATTGCCGATTAAATTCAAATTAAATAGTATCAAATGGATTCAATTCAGTATTAAACGAACGACATAATTTGTACAAATAATTGCATATGTTCACTTAATAAAATATATATTAATTTGCTTCTCTTTACAGAGAATGTCGTTTATTGACTGTTTCATAAAGAAGTGTATTAATATACTTTGTTCGTGCCACCTACAGGTTTCTTTAAAATTTTGCAACACTCCTGCAACACTCCTCTAAGTCGTATTCAGGTAAAGTCTCCTCTAAGTCGTATTTTGGTAAAAATATGAAGGTAGGTCTCTTCACATTACAATCAGCCCACTCAAATAACTTTCTTGGTAAATATATAGTTTCCTGACAGAGTTGAAGACTAGCTTTCATTGGTTTCTTCAGCGTTTCCTTGTCCTCTTCCCCCGGGGAAGATGCTTCCCAAACGTTGAGTAGCAAAGAAATGCCATTCACCACACACATTTAAGTAATCTTTATGGAAGCATAAAAGTAGATAAATCTTGTTTCAATGCATAACAAATTACTTTCTGTAACGTTGTGTAGTCAGAATCCATGTTTGTCCTTGATACCGAAAACTCGAATTGCGCACAAACCGTCTTCCGTCCCTTTGTCGGCCTGCCCATCTGCGGTCAACGCTAGCACCTAAGCCGATCAGCCGACATTCTCCCAAATTGATATTCCCGGATCTATTTAAATAAACTCGAAGCCCTGTAAGATTGTAACTGATATTTTGATTTTTAAGGTACTTTACATTAAGCTTCAAAAATGTCTCCAATTTTTAAATTATTCTTTACTTCGTATAGTGTAAAGAACGTAGAAGAGAATGGTGCAGGTTTCATTTTCGTTGAAATCTCTCACATTTAGAAATTGGCTTGACCTCCGCTTAGGGGGAGGGCGACTGCTACGCGTGAGCTCGTCGCCCGCGCGCACGGACCTTCCACGCCTCCGTTGATTGAAATCGGCCCAAACTGGCCCCGTCGACCTCCTTTCCCCTCCAGTCGGTTCAGATCTGCCCAAACTGGTACCTGCCGATACTCCACCAACCCGCTAGTCCAGTCCTATCCTTCGGGATCCTGCTAGCAGCTCCCCGCCCTCTCTCCCGACCGCCGCGCACGCCAAGAGCCGTCTACCCGTTCGAGGGCCGCTGCAAAGCTCCGGAGGACCGACCTCGCTGGGCTACGTCAGGTGCCGATGACGGTAACACCACCCCAGAAAATGCTGTTTGCCACGGCCTGGGTCATCCCTGTTTTCATTGCTCCCTCTCATATGCCCGTACGCCTGAAGGAGAATAGGGAAGAGGGGTCCGTCTGCCCTTCCGCTCTCCCGCACTTGGTGCCAGACCCTTCCTCTCGGCAATGGTGTCAGTGTGCGGTCCACGATACATCACGGCGACTGAGATCAATATTGGGGTGTTTAGAACTGGACAACAAGGATATGCAATATGTGCGCAACGTGGGTGTCAGAGGGTTGTGGTTTTACCTTTTGAACTAGCGAAATTGGGGTCAAAATTAAGAATTTCTGTTTTTTCTCCCACTCATTTTTTTGTCTTCCGGAGCAATATAGTTAGGACAAGAGAAATAAGTGTAATAGAGAAAAAAACAGTTCCAAACCGGAATATATTCTACAAACACTTGCAGAATGTCACAGAGTATCTAATGGACTGTCGCATGAACAGCTTAATTTATTCAATAAATAAATTAGGAAAAACATTCCTAAGGAAGAGACATTTTGCCGACATTTAAAAAATTCCGTATTTACTCTACCCATGGTTTTCTCCTTTTTTGTCCTATCATTTTGAAACACCCTCAGTGGTGGCAAAACAGTTGATTGGTTAAGCACATTGCGAGAATGACTGGTGTGTGATCCGAAGTCACTTTTTTCTCTTGCTTTGCCCATTTCCCTCTAGAACTCTAGGAGGACTCTAATTGTTCAAAAACTTAAGACAGCGCATTAAACGCCAAAATGGACGTTTTACCCCTACGGGACAACCAGTGTTAGAAAACATAACTAATATGCTAGGTAATGACGAAAAAACTAGTACGCCTGTCAGAAGCACCGCGACAGGAAAATAATTTAAAGATCCAGTTAGGGATATAGCGTCAAAATCAGGTTTTGCCTATAACATTATGCTGATTCACGGGAGATGACGTCTCTATACAATCGTTTTTAGAAAGAATGAGAACTTAAAGGACTTCTTTCGGCTACGGACTGCTCTGCCTCGGCATGAGAAACGTAATAGAAACAGGGCTCTTATGCCTGAGAGATCACTTGAGAGATCAAGTAGAGAAGCCGTTTCGAGCCCAGCTCACCAATACTGATCTAATTATTAGGCCAAGCTTGCTCGGAGATTATCAAAAACTAAAGGAATCCTGAGGCAACGCGAAACAAGACTCCATTCTGCGTTCATGACTTACACCGCGCCACTCTGGAGAGGCGGCACCGTCTAATGATGACTTGACAGGGCTTTACAGCGATCTCAACTGCGAAAAGAGATCAAAGCCGAACGCGAAGCTAAATATGTAACTGTCCACAACGTCCGCGAGCTAAACCCTTATCCAGGTAACCGGGATCCTTTGGACCCAGAAACAAAATTTTTAATATTTTATGTGGGACGTATCCAAGGTGTTATGATAGATTTTTAAGACTTGGTTTGCTATAGTGATTTTTTTAAATGTTCCCGCAACCATTTAACGAAAACATTACTGAATAATTAATTTACAAAACCTTTGTTTTGTCGCAGCCTGGCCAGTCGCAACCTGGCAAGCGGGGTCTGTTGTACTTAGGTATCTTCATCTGCGTGTAATATTGCATTTTCTGGTTATGTTTGTTCGATTAGTTGACGACTGCCTCGTGCCGATTGGATGGATGTCGGGATACACAACGTCTTTTCATCGGTAAGTTATCTGACAATGCGTGTGAGCGATTCTAAGATCGACGCTTTCGTAGACAGTGTTGCTGCGAGATAGTATGCAGCCGAGTCAGGAGAGTGAGTTTTTAAAGGCGTATACTGTCCAGATTGTGCGGGAAAAGTGCACAGCAATAGGACTGTTGTTGACCCTGACTGAATGTCAGGAAACATGAGATCATTTGATTTATTATTGCTGATATTTCAAAGAATTTGATTCTTACACAAGATGTAAGGAAACAGTGAAACAGGACTGAATAGCAAGTGTCGCCTATTAATCACACACGTTTTTGGGAAAGAGGGATCTTCCACATTTCAGAAAATTTATAACAATACCAAAAAAAGATGTCATTTGTGCCCTTGGGAAAGAAATAGGAAACAAAGAGATGTATCATCTGTTCGAAACCTGTCTGTAATGAGCATAAGTAGGTAACAATGTGTGCGATCTATAATAAAAAACTGATTAATAAACAAATGTAAAGTATTTTGAAATGTTTTGTTATATTAAACGATTATATTTGTCTGTTATGTTTAATTATCCACGTCCAGAAAGTACTCCTGTAAGCATAATTCCGTCGCAGACACTCCTGGACGTTGGACCCCGCCTGACCGGGTACGTCAGTAAAAATGGTTGACCGGAAAAGGGTTAAAAGGAACATAGGCTCATAAAACTCTCAGCTCTTAGGAATTTACCAGATTGAAGTAAATTATAATCAGCTCACAGATATAAGAAATACCAAAAAGCTTAACTACAGAATTTACATTTAAGAGCCGCACAGACGCGAAAGGATCCCACAGTGCACATCACGCCTGCAGTGGGGGCACTCCGAAACGGGTGCCACCGTTCTGCACGCTGCAGTCAGAACACATCTTAATGCAAAGCAGATGCGCGTTCCTCGGAACCGAATTGCGAGGGCAAACACCCCGCAAATTTCAAAGGCTGCACCGCGTACTTAAACGCAGCAGAATCTCCACAGAAACTGCTTCTAAAAACGCAAGAAGCTAGAGACCTTTTCGCCGCAACTGCCGAGCCCCGCGGAGCTCAAATCCAAAACAAGAGAATTCCCGTATTTCCAGACCACCGTTACGTTCCCCTGGAAGATGCAACACACCCTACAGTGCGCACGCCCTACAGCGCGCCACCGAGAACGCACCCGTTGCCATCTATCGCCGCCCGAAGATTTTTTTTTTTCACTTTCGTAATTTTTCGATTTCCTAATTAAAGGACGGTAATATTATTTCAAGAATATTAAGGATCAGTAAATTTGCGAAATTTGAACCTTTTTCCACAGAAAACTATTGACCTTTTGAAAAACTTCCTATGAATTAATTCCAAGCACTTTCAGTCTCAAATGCAATAGGGTTTACAGTTCGCTATAAATATGCATATTAAAGGCGTGAGATATATTTTTAAAACACTACCTTTGTGTAATTTTTAAAAAAAATGAATGAATACAACAAAATCTATATCATCTTTAATAGTGAAATTAAAATAATATGTTGGAAAAGTTTTGAGCTACTTTTCACAGGTAACTGTTGGGTTTTCGGGAAATTATATGTCACATTTGTTAAAGCACATGTACTCATTAATGTGCACAATTTGCCAATAACGTGTTGCTAAATTAACGACTGAGAAATAATACATTCTTGTAATTTTTGAAAAAAAAACAACAAAATAATAGAGCAATAATGCGTTTATGTCATCTTATAGAGTGCATTTAGTACTTTTCCCACCAAAAGTTTAAAGAAAAAAATTCGAGCCATTTTTGAGAAAATCTTGTCTTTGTAATTTTTTTAAATTGCAAATATTGCACCCAATATTGCTAGAAAACTACTGGAAGTTTTTAGAAAATGTACTTGACCTTAATAAAGGACCTAATTATGGACCAGAAATTTAATTTGAAGGAAAAATCTCTTCAAATTGTAGTTATAGGAAGACGCGGAAAACTTCAAACATTTGCAATAACCGTGAAAATCGGACCTACGGCACCTCGAGAAGCGTATTTTACTCTAATCTGACAAGAAATTTAATGAAAAAAATTGTATTCGTTTTTGTGAAAAAGTTTGAAAAAGACCCAGGGGCATCATGTAACGTACTTCCAAATTTTAAGGAATGTTTTTTTTTAAATCTCAAACCTTCGACTCAAGCTAGATGGACAGGGGTTTCTTCTATTTGTAAAAACTCCCACGTATGGTTTATTAGTGTCCACAGATGGAAGGACAAATGGACGGATGTTTTGAAAAAAAAATACACTTTTCGGTTACAGGGAACCCGAAAACGTGTATTTTCAAAATATCGAAATCGATTTTCCGCATTATTACATAACTTTCCCTACACTACAAATAGCCCGGGTATACGTATGTATACAGGAAAGTAAAAACATAAACGTAATGGTCATTTTGCGTATTCATCCATCACGAAATGTAGAAGGTAGTACACAGTGGGACCCAGTACACGGTGGTCCACGATTTACATTTCGCACGTAAAAACCTACTCAAACCTCTTCCATGCAATGCAGCCAACAAACCTGCACCACTGAATCCAGTATGGTCGTTAGTGTTTAAGGTGGAGACGTGTTATGCTACTGCTGGTTTTGTTTGATGTCAAAAGTTACTTTTGTTACAGTTTCTAAATAAAATGAAAAAGATGAGTCAACAAATGTTTTTTAATTTATAATTAGGCCGAAAGTAACTATTTAGGTATAAAAACCAATTTTTACCTGTGGTTTAAAATGGTTATATTTCTTGTGGTGGATGAATACTTAATAATATGTGCAAAGTACACAGTGGAAAAAGCAAAGGTACACAGAGGACAGACCTACATGTACTGCTGTATTTGTAATGGACTTATGTCACATTAAATGTTTCATTAAGTGTCCTGTGAGAAAACCATGCATGAAATTATCAATGTTTTAGATGCCACAAAAGTTGAAAGAACGAAAAATAGTCAAATTTACAGAAGAGGACATGGAATTGGCAGTAGCTTTTGTATTAAATGGATCTCTTAGATGAGCAACACAGCGTGTTGGTGTTTCAAAATCGACCCTTCAGCGTTATGTTACAAAAAAGAAGTAGGCTGAAGGCGAAGAAGCTGACAAGTGTACCACTGTATACAACCTGCGGTACACAGCGGGGCACTTGTGACATTTTTCTGAAAATACATTGAATTTACAAACTGATAGGTATCTAAACTTTTTGCACGGTGTCTAAAATATGCTATATACTTTAAATTAAAATCAGACAGCATTTATTAAAATTGAACCCGAAAAAATTACAAACTTTTTCGTCCCACTGTGTACTACCTTCCCCTACTACACATGTTAAAGATTTCAAATTCATGATAAAAAGCTAAGAAATAAACATGCGACACTACGAATTCAATACATCAAATTAATTACAAACATTTCGAATCAGAATCTGAATTTTTTGTGTAGATTCTGCAGCTCGACTGTCAGTCTGCTTATCTTTCCTCATCAATATGTTACTCTTACGCCATGTTAGTAAGAGCAGACGGACTGAAACTGAGAATCACCTAAGCAACCGATCACATATACAACCGATTCTTTAAAAAACAATAAAAAAATACTTCATGATGTTACAACAGCACATCCTTTTATTTATAAAGGCTATGTCTTATAATAATTACTACATAATTAATTGAAAAAGTGTTTTCTACCAGCCAAAATCATGCCATGGCTGAGATTCGAACTTTAGCGAATTCCGACCAGTCATCTTACTATCATCTTACTAACACCGTCATGGTGGTATTATGCCATTCCCGTATCACAAAGGTCAAAAGGAAACACGTATTAAAAATAAACTTCAACTTTTGCAATTTTGAGGTATCACATTTTTGAATAAAAGTAGTCTTGCTACATAATGATAAAGACTTCTTCGTACTAGTTGGCTTTCTTACCTTTTAAGTAAGGACTTGCTTTTCGAGGCTAGCTTTTGGCCCCACCATTTTCTCAGTTGGCGCCTAAAAGACGTTTTTCACAATTTCTCAATTTTTCGGATCTCTAATAGTACAATTCAAACATGACTAAGAATATCATAGAAGGGTAAAACTTAGTTCTATAAGTACATTTTCTTTCAACATTTTAGAGCCGTTTTAAGAAAACGTGGGAGCATTTTTGAAAATGCGCATAGTAAAGCTCATTTTTTACCGAAACTTTATAAGAAAATTATTTGAAGCAATTGGATTTATACATGCGATAATGAATAAGAAATGTTCATGAAAATATTGCGGTCATCATTTTCTTCGCTAACTCGCGCCTCCGCGTTAACTATGCAAACGACGTTTACTCTAAGGAGCACAGTTTTCTTCTCTGTAGTTTTACACCATGACAGCGTAACCCCAGCCGCAAGAAGCAGGGAATAGCTACATAGCTACATCAACAGTATATATATATATAATATATATATATATTATATATATATATATAATATATATTAATATAATATATAACGGACCCTCTATTTGCCCTGATCAATCTCATATCGCCAGGTTAGTATAGAGCCATATCCCAGATTACACAATACTTTACGCGGCTTTCAAGCACAACTCCCGCCATGACGAATGCTGAAACATTTACTGCAATTTTTTAATTTAAGGGCGCTCAACGTTTAGAGCATTAGCGATTTCTATTGCATTTACGGTATGTTAACTAAGAAGCATGACATGATATGGAGATGATAGGAGCTGAAAGGACGAACACAAATACAACCACACCCGAGGCGGGGCTCGAACCTGCGATTCTTCGGCCCGTGATCGCTACGTCACTACTGCCTTAACAATCTCGACCATCCAGACCGGCGTTGCAATTTTTGTTTCAACATTTACTTCCACTGTCATCAAAGCCGCTAGCAGCGCGCTGCCAGCCCCAATTCGTATTAGCTTGCGCCTGGGATTATCTAACATCCAGAACCGTCGTGCACTGGTTTGCCGCTCTGGTGCAAGTACATTTTGCGCCTTCAAAAGGAATCTTTCAATTTTATACTCTTAACAGTAGAAAAGTTTAATTGTTTAAAATAATTTTTACTAAAGTTTTATTCTAGATTTATTACATAATAAGTAATATCCGTATACAATATAAAATAAGCCACGTTTCGAACTTTCAAACTTACAAAGTTTTTTTATGATACTCTCTAAATAAAAATTGTTGTAGATTTCACTTTCATTTGAAATCATTACCACAGCTGTTAATATTTCTTGTAACATCGTTGGAGGAAGTTTATAGACTAATAATTTTTAATTTTTAAAATGTTCATTCTCGTGTGACTACTGTATCTGGAAAAGTTAATAAAATTTGTAATATCACGGTAGTATTAAGGAATGGGCCGGTTAGTTTATTTTTATATATGAATTCTAGTACATCAACTCGTGATGATTTTGATTTGACAAATTTCGTAATCGTGGGAAAACGACTTCACAGCATGGATCATTGTATTAGACGTCGAGGCATTCAATCTACGCGTCGCGTCGTGCAACGTCAGGCTTCTCCCCTCCTCGCAAAGTTTCCCACCCGCACTTCCTGCACTTTCGGCGCTCTCGCGAGCAGGCGGTTGGCTCATAAGATCAAAATGCCCAGGAGAGCAGGCGTTGTGCAGGCCTGGCTTATCGCGGTTGGGTGATGGAATAAGAAAGAGACGCCAACTCCTATTTACTTACCGTCCACCCAGCGCCAGGTGCGTGAGGTGAAGCCTGGATCCCGCGTTGCACCAATCCACACGAGTTGCGTCTTGAGATGCATTTTCCTCCGCTCCAACTCAGCCACGAGGAAGGCAGCGGCGGCGTCGCCGCTCGCCAGGCCGTGCACCAGATCTCCCCCGTGGCGCTGGCAATGGGCTCGCGCTTCCGCGTACGATCCACCGCGGCCGCCCGGGAACTCGTAACAGGTGCGTGAGAAAGCGGAGATCTGAGCGTCTTCGCTTGTGCCCGACGGCGCACACCTTGCGTTGGAAAATTCTGCAACATATATCGTAGTTAATGAACCACACGTCAAGTGGAAGGGTTTCACTTTTGTGGGGAGTGGTTGGATATATCTTAATTTTGTTAGAAGACGTTTCGGAAATAAACATCGTGTCGAAAATGTTTTGGGAAGGAAATGATGTTAAATTTTGTGAGTTTAGTCCCTTCGGGAGTTCAGCCGCAATTCTAGAAAAGCGTTGACTGAAATTTTTTTCCGGATTACTCGCTTCCCTTTCATTATCCTTTAAAACTACATTCTCTACTAAGTACCGAGATGATGTTTTTTACAGTATTTCACATTGCTTTCGTTTTGTTTTTGGCGTTCAAAATATCCTGATTGTTTTTCATTATTTTTGCCTGAACTATTACATTTCTTAAAATTCTTTTGTATTCTCGGAGGTAGACATGGAAACCGGGTGACACGTTGTGACGTTTAGAAATGAGGTGAAGCGTACGTTTGTTTTTATACGATGTTCTTATTCCTTGTGTGATCCAAGTATTATTTTTACGTGAAATGTTTAATTTTCTCGTTTTGAGAGGAAGGAATGCGTTAAAGCGAAATGAAAGCTTTGATAAAAATATATTTTTTCATTTGTGTCAACAGCGTTATAAACTGTGTCCCATGATTCCTTCAGCAAGTAGTCCGTAAATAATTTTATGTTAACTTTAGTGAATGCTCTGCACACGCGTGTATTATTTATTGTGTCAGTGTTCATGTTATTAGTAATTGTACGAATTTCTGCATCGTGGTCACTGCAATCTAGATTAGTAGTTTTTATTCCATATCTAGTTGTGGTTTTGTTAATTATAATTTGACCTATTGCTTTTTGTGATGTAAATGTATTCCGTGTAGGTACATTCACTGTAATGTCTAAATTAAAATAATGAAGTAAATTGAGAAACAACTATTATTCGCACAGAAAATCAATATTGAAATATCCACATATGACAATGGATTTAAATGATAGACTACTAATTTTGTTCAGAGTTATCTCTAGATTTTCCAAGAAAATGAAATTATCTAAAGCTTGCTTTGTTGGAGGTCTGCAGATGCACAGTAAGATAATTTTGAGCGTAGTAAGATGTACGAATTTTCAAAAACTTTTTGAACTGCATATAAATTGAATTCTGACAAGAAGATAGAATCAATATCATTTCTTACGTAAATACAGGAACATCCACAAGCAGGGCCTTATTTGATTCTCTCACTCTATAATACGATCCTGTAAGGTAAAAACTAGGAACTTGGAGTGTGTTTAGATCATTATGAGACAACCAATGTGATATAAACCAAAAAATCTATTTGACCTTGATCACACTGCCACACTGTAATGCTGCCTCGATAAATTTAAATTTTATTTGAAAGAGATTGCACATTGTGATGCATTATTAGAATGTTTCGCAAGAACGTATATGACCTTGATCACACTGTAATGCTGCCTCGATAAATTCAATTTTATCTGAAAGAGATTGCACATTGTTTGCACGCATTATTTGAGTTTTTGCATGTGCCTACACGGACGTTTCTCTGCTGCATTTAACTGTAGTTGCTATTTATTTACTTAATTTTTACCTCGAGTGCGTGGTCAATGGAAGTATCGTGACCCAGCAGTGACAGGAGGTGAGGAAGGAGGGGCAACACATGTAAATAAATGAATAATGGGAGAGGTAGTACAAGGATTAGGTTCAAGGGATAAGGTAATTGGGTCCAAAGAGGTACCGGAGGATGGAAGAGAACTAGGAGATGTGGGTGGGGATGGGTGTTGGGCAGGGCACCGAAGAGGTTGTGTTTCAGAATCATTTCCGAATTCATTCATCAGAATTTTCAGAATCAATTGACATTTACTCATTTTGTTTCTTTTTAGATGATGTCATAGTTTGGCGTATTTCTCCGTTTCACTCTCCTAGTTTCCTCCCCTTGTTTCCTGATTTCTCTCATTGTACAGTAGAAAAAGGATTGAATTCCACATAGGCAACCATGCATAGCAAATTCGACGCGCAGCATATTATATAAGTTTAAAAAAATACTTTGATACAACGTAGAGATAAAATAAATACATCATTGAAAAAGTGAAATATTGGAGATTTATAATTCACTAAAAAGTGAAAATCGATATTTTTAATTGTTCGCTTTCCAGGTCTCCTTAAAGCAGGGAGGATGTCGATGAAACAAACAAAAATAACCAAATATCATGTCCAATCACTTTCTACTTTGACTTAACATTCAAACATTGAGTTGTTAATAATAAATTTTGCTTGTTGTTACTCAGTTCTACTGTAATTGCCAGATTTTTTCTTTCCTTTTTAAACAGTTCTTTGATAACCAGGAACATAACAAATCTTTGCACATTAAAATATAGTCTCAACATTCTCGGATTTAAGATTGGCGATGTTTTTGGGAACCTAACTCTCGGAAATGTTGAGAGACTACTGGGTATTCAATTCCCAAAGTTTCCTCTATAAATATAAAGAAGTCCTCTGGTCCTAGAAGTTCAGTGTAAGCATTCCCGTTCGGAATTCGGCGCAAGTTCAGTTTTTTTAAAAAATTATAATAATATTGTAATTAACATGTAATATGTTATTGTTTGTAACCGTTTTATTAATATGTAATATGTTACATATGTAAGTTTATTGCGTGAACGTAATGTGGGAAACATAATTATATATCATTAGAGTTTGTATAGAAGGAGCTTCAAAAGCTAGGGCTCTTGGAGGAAAATTACTGTAGAGAGTATTTTTCTCATCCAATTTTAATTCTCTTCCGATTAATATTTAAAGAGAGATTGACTTGGGAAACCGCTCTCTCATCAGATGCAACAACTAGCAAACTACCCTTTGAAATCGTCAGAATCCTGTCCTGAACCCAGTATCCTGTCCTGAACCACTGTTGGACATGGAGAAAAAAAGCGAATGGAGTGAGAAAAGTCTACTCACCGTCGGTAGTAAACACTTCCACCTCGCAGACAGAGAGTGAGCCATCCACGCCGACGAGCTGCAAGAACACGAACTGCCCCACAAGAGGTCGCGCGCATGAAAATGTCTTCGTCACTCCTTCTTCTGCAAACATAACACAAAATAAATATATGATTTTCATATTTGTACAGAAAAATGAGATTGACTTGTTCTTCTTGAGAATATTTTGATATTCTGTAGAAATACCTTTTGAAGCAGGTTCATTTAAAAGCGTGCGATAATTTATACAACTGCCCTCAGTGCAAGATTTGGAATAGACATGTCAAGGTCGCGGGCAACCTATCTAGTTTACACTGCTTCGCGAGTACTGCGCCTAGAAAAACTGACGCAGGGTATAAAAGTGAGGGTTGCACAAATTGCTATGGTGTATCCACAGATACCGAGCACTATACGTTCTTTTGGAGAAAACAGTTGGCAGTAATTTAAAGCGTCTAAAGCGGGAGGTGTGTTTAAAGCGGGAGGTCACAGCATTTTGGTGCGGATTTTCAGTACATTTCCAAGATAACCCCATTTCTTGACTTATCGCGAAACATAACTAAAATTATTACACAGGAACAGACACAAAAAAAGTTGCAGACCCGAAGACTTGACACTTGTTACTCTTAGTTTGTCGACACGGTGAATCCCGATCTGAGGCCAGAATTCCGCCACCACCCTCCAGTTTTTTTCAATCGCGAAAACCAACGCGAAATTGTAGATTGGAAATTTGAGGGTACGTTTTTGCGATTTAAAAAAACTGGAGGGTGGTGGCGCAATTCTGGAGTCAGTTTCGAATTCAGCGCGTCGACATACATAGAGAAACATATCTCAACCCGTGTGATGAAGATGACGGAAACGGCACCTCGAACAAAATCGCAGCACCTGATCTGCCGTGAGCGGCTGCAGCGTCTGTCTCCGTATTAGAAGCAGCTGCATCCACAGTGGGAAGTAAGTAGAGAAAGAAGGGTCATGAACCTTTGGGCTTCATGTTATCAGCTCATGGAGGGTACAGGAGAGACACTAGGTTGGCGCACGAGGCCACTGATTAGAGTGGAGGCCCGAAACTTGCATTTGACAGTAAAGGAGGCCGCCTTCAGCAGTCAGTGAAAATGGGGTTTGGTAGTGCTGACTGACGAACGGACGGACACCTTCCTGGGCCCTGCGGGGAGAAGTTTCCAACCCACTGTGGCTCATAATAACGAATGGCAGGAAATAACCTATGGGTCACGTGCTTCCAGGGAAACTCCCATTATAGACAATGAGAAAAATGGGTAGAACAAGAAATGTAATGAATCTTGACGTGTTTTGTTCTACCAACGTCCCATATTTTCTCAGAAACCGGGCAAATGTCACCTTGTCGACGTCTGTCCATTCCACGGATGTTAGTCCCAGGGACCCATAGTTGATAATAGCTCGAAGCCATCATAAGAGATGGATACGGGATGAATTTGACTCTGCAAAAGCAAAAAAAAAAAAATTGGGGCTCGGAAATAATAGATTTCAAGATATGGAAGATCGGAACCCAGATATGAGTCCTACCCTAGATTAAAATTAAAATGCCAGTCAAAGACGATACATACTAAGCAGTAGAAAATTCACAGCAGAACAACTTGCAGATATTCAGGAATACACGGTGTATGTTCTTTGATCGAACAACCCACATGGCAAACATGTACAGCTTGAGAACGATGGTCCTGTTGAAATTTCATCTCTTTCCAATAAAACATCCGTCAGTGATGAAAATTCATCTGGCACTAAAGAAAGTCTTAAGTCTTAAGAAAGTTATATTTTTCATAGGGACTTTCAGAGTCAAAGATTCCCTCAATGGCAGAGAATACAACAAAGGTATGATGAAGTGGCGAAACAAAGTCGACTCCATTCCACTCGACTCGACTCCACTCCACTCCTCTCGACTCCACTCCTCTCCACTCCGACTCCACTTCACTCTCGACTCCTCTCTACTCCAATTCTCTCGACTCCACTCCACTCGACTCCTCTCCATTCCACTCCTCTCGAATCCACTCCACTCCTCTCGACTCCGACTCCACTCTTCTAGACTCCGACCCCACTCCACTCCTCTCGACTCGACTCCACTCCACTCGACTCCTCTCCATTCCACTCCTCTCGACTCCACTCCACTCCTCTCGACTCTACTCCACTCGAATCCACGCCACTCCACTCCAATCGACGCTTCTCCATTCCACTTCTCTCGACTCACACTCCGCTGTACTTGACTCCACTCCCCACGGCTCCAATGCACTCCTCTCCTCTCCACTTCTCTCCACTCCATTCGAGTCCTCTCCATTCCACTCCTCTCGACTCCACTCCCCTCCTCTCGACTCCACTCCACTTCTCTCGACTTCACTCCCCTCCTCTCGACTCCACTCCTCTCCTCTCGACTCCACTCCACTCCTCTCGACTCCACACCACTCCTCTCGACTCTACTCCACTCCTCTCCATTCCTCTCCACTCCACTCCTCTCGACTCCACTCCACCTTTCTCGACGCCACTCCACTCAACTTCGCTCCACTCGACTCCACCCGACTTCAATCGACTCCACTCCCCTCCTCTCGACTCCGCTCCTCTCCTCTCGACTCCACTCCCCTCGACTCCACTCCTCTCCTCTCGACACCACTCCTCTCCTCTCGACTCCACTCCTCTCCACTCCTCTCGACTCCACTCCTCTCCACTCTCGACTCCACTCCTCTCGACTCCACTCCACTTCTCTCGACGCCACTCCACTCGACTCCACTCCACTTCAACTCGCCTCCACCCGACAACAATCGACTCCACTTCACTCGACTCCACTCCACTCCACTCGACTCCACTCAACTTGACACCACTCCTCTCCACTCCACTCCACTCGACGTGACTCCACTCCACTCGACTCCACTTAACTCAACTCTACTCGACTCTATTCGACTCTTCTGGACTCTACTCGACTCTACTCCACTCCATTCGACTCCACTACTTCTACTTCTCTATTGCACTACACTTCGCAACCGTCACTTCAATACAAAGACTACTTTCAATATAATTATATATTTAATAGAGCATTACATTCAATAGTAGTTACTACAATCTGAATATTAACAACAACAATAAAAATAAAATAATAATAATAATGATAATAATAATAATAATAATAATAATAATAATAATAATACAATACGTGTTTTAATAATCCTATCTTACTAATTAATAAAGTTTAGAAATATCATTGGTTAGATTACTTTTAAATTTATCAACACCTAGAGGAAAGGGTTCCAATGCTGTCGCAGGCATCTTATTCCACTCCATTTTTTTTTAATTCTAAATGAACATTTGCTTAAATCTTTTTTCTGAGTCCTGAACTGAATTTTGTGCTTGTGATTCCGTCTAGTAAAGTATGTGGGTCTACTAAGTAGGATGTAGATATCATTCCAAGCTGGATAACCAGCATACGCATTGTACACGATACAGAGTCTTGCCTTAACCCTCCTGATTTCTAGATTCTCCCATTCTACTTTCTTCCTATTGCTCCGGAAAATGAGTTTACACGCTCTTCTCTGTACTCTATTCAAATATTCCTTTTGTGATTTTCTATAAGGGTTCCAACAAACCGCTCCGCATTCCATTAATGGAGAAACCAGAAACAAGTAAGCTAATTCTCTTGCTTTAGCATTACTCTTTTTTAGTATCCGCATAGCAAAATGCAAAGACCTCCTGTCTTTCCCTGTGACAAGCTTTACTTGATTTTTCCAACTCAATTTGATACCACAAATTATTCCCGGAAAAGACAAGACTCTTGGAATATTTTCATTGATTAAACGGTAGTGACTTTCATTGTATTTTCGGCCACTACCAAACGTGACGGTTTTGCTTTCGAACAATTTATTGTCATTCTATTTTTTTCGGCCCAGAAATGTAGTTTATCTAGATCACCCTGCAAAATATTCTCGTCTACTTTTCAATGAATGAATATCGGTATATTATACAATCATCTGAGAATAGTCGTACTTTTGAAAATAAATTCTCTGGCAGGTCATTCACAAACGCGAGAAATAGGAGAGGTCCACTAACGCTTCCTTGAGGGATCCCTGAAGTTACCGTTGCTAGAGTCAAAAACGGGTTGCCTCTTCGATGAGTTGGTTCCGACGTGCACGAGGACTACTTCTACACTATAATCATTTTTAATGTTTTCAATAATTTTGGCCATATCGTTTACATCAGCTCCGGGAAAAAGTGCCACATCAGCACCTTTAGCACGACACACTCCTCATCTGTAGCATGGAGTTACCAAACACCACTTCCCCTTCGAACGCGCGTTAGGTTGGATTTCGTGATGAGGTTTTCGCTTCAGCAGGGCTTGCGTCAACCTGGGTTTACTGTGCAGTTTCCTGCCGTTCCCTGCTGCCGTGTGTCTGCTGCAGAATTTGCAGGTTAACTCGCCAATTGATTTGTGAGCCCCCTCCAGTTGAACCTCCAGTCCCCGAAGCCTCCGAAAGTCTGAGTTGAACATTTCAAAAGAGCAATTTTGGAAGTAGTTGCAAATTGATTGCTACTTAATTGTTGCTAAGTGCTAATTATTCACTGGTCTATTGACACCAATATTCGACCGAAATATCCGCTTAGAAATATTTTTCCGTCATGGGGTACGCGCAGACGAAATCTCTCCGAGACGACGATATTTTCGCCTCACGTCAACAACCGATGCTCCGCCACCATGACCAGCCTCTTTCTCGCCCCATGGGCTTCTGCGGAAATCACTCAGGCAATAAGGTTCTGACTGTACAGATTGGTCAATGCGCGCCTCCCGGGATCGAAGGGTCTCCAAGTTTTTTTTCCTCGGTTGGGAAGAAGGAACTTCATCCGCAAGTTTTTGCTAGGGGACTGTACATCAGTGAACCTCTGACAATGAAAGCAGAATTCAAGACTTCGGAAAACGAATATGAAAAATTCCAGACTTGACTTTTCTAGAACGCCGTGTGAGTGGTCACCTTTCCCTGGAGGCCAAAAATTTCCTTGAGTTTCATCAAAGTGTAAAGCATTTTCAAGTAGATATTCCCACAAAATCGTTGTTTCGTTCGCGGAATACTGCCTAAAACTTTTCAATTTTTGAAAGTTTATGTTGCTAGTTTGATCGCGTAGTTTTGGTAGTGTATGCGTTTTAATAGTGTGGAACTAAGTCTGATAGTAAATACACTTTTAGCAATATTAGAAGGTTTACTTACGCACACTGTCTGGATGTATGATTTAATGCACAGTTCAAATCTTGGGCGTTCTAATCTATTTTCACTTAGTACTCTGTACAGGTATACTACTTTAAATATATACATATATTCCAGATTTCGTGCAACTAGAATAGTAGATCACTTAGCACTAGCTGCTGTAATGTTTGCGTTTGTAAACGACAAAATTTCAATGCGTTTGGAATATATTTAAGATTGCATTTTTATTTAATTCATTACGAAAAATTATATACTAAGTATCTCTTTCAGTGTGTTCTTCATTCATTTGTAATTGTCAGGATACCAACAAAATAATACAAGACTAATATATCAATTAAATTGGAGTCCAATCTATTCCATTTCAGATATGAAACATATTCAGAACATTTGGCATCCCTCAAAACATAATACTGCATGCGTAACACACAAATATGAGTTATAACTCTCCATTACACCAGTTCAAAACATTTTTAGTCAAGCTAAGTACCGATATAATCACGAAAAGAATAGCTTAAAGACAATACATACCTATAGTACCAGGAAACCATGCACAAAGGGGATTCCTCTGTAGATCGGTGCTGCTGTTGCCCACTCGTATTTCGATATCTTTGAGTGGCTGGTGACCTGTGGACACAAAATTATTATTTAAAGATGATTCACAATAAGCTTTCAAATAATTGTTATACTTGATATAAAAACTATTTTTTCATCAAAAATTGATCAAAGTAATAAAAAATCGATCGTGTTCATCGCAGCGGGTAAGTTCAGCATAGGAGCGAAGTGCAGTAAGGAGTAGATCTATTATTCGTTCATGCTAAGAAAAATCCGGATGTAAACAAATGCAGGTGTGTTAGGATGTTTCTCATTGGTTTGCAATGTGATCTCTGCTGTTGTAGGGATCCTGACGCTAAAGTAAATAGTTCTCTGTACAAGAACTAATTTATCTGCCATAGTTCGTGAAATTAACATTGCGTCAAAACTATTGCAATGGTTTCGAGAAGGAGACAACTACGTTTTGTTATAGATTACGAGCAGCGGACTGTTCAGCCATGAACGAGGCGCGTGGGACGCGGCTCGTGGGACCGCTGCTCCGCACTGCCATCGACCTGCGAGGCCCTGCTGTTCAGTTCGTTTTAAAAAGCCTGAGAGTGTAGCTGGCCCTATAATGAAAAAGTGTGGAAAATGTCTTCGGAGTAGCGAAAAGCGGAGCCCAGGATCTCAACAACAGCAGGGCTCACACTGCAAAGTAATGGGAATCAACACAACACACGTGCATTTGTTTACATCAGAATGTTTCTTAGGGTGAACGGATAATAGTAATAGGAGAGGCATTAGAGATTTGTACGAAGAGCACTCCGCAAGTTTACGGAATGGAAAGTAAGGAATTTCGCGTCCTCCAAGTTATGTGGATCAGATCGGTCGACTCATTTAATGGAAGCTGGTTTCTCATTGTTGACTCATTTAATGCAGGCAATAATTTTCAATTCATTATTGCATAGAAATGTCTCATTACCAGTGAAGCAAATCGCAGAGTTCACCGGAATATCCGTATCCAGCGTGTTGAAACTCTGGAAATAGCTCTCTGAAAAGGAACAAGTACAAATGCTAGAGAAGAAAAGAAAGGGAAAGAAACCTGTGATTGGAGCATACGATGACTTTGTAGGCAGTGATGCTCGATTGAAAGTGTTTTTGCTTGCATCAAAAGGGCAAATGTGCCGAAAAGAAATAGCAACTCTTACGAAATTGTGATTAAGAACTTCTGAATTTTAGGCCAACCAATTTATACCATTAATTGATATCTGGTTATTGACAACCAGATGCATCCTAAAGCAGACTGATCGTAAGTAAAGTAGTCGCGTGAAAAGGACTTTTGCATGACAGTTATCATTCCATTTGAGTTGGCGGGGTAAGCTAGCGCGTCGCCGAAAGTAGTGCACTAGATGGTGTCAAATCTGAAGCGTAGTGCGGCGCAACTATTTCTTCTGTTTGTTTAGATCAGGTTTTTTCTTCGGGTGAACAGATAATAGGAACTATAATGTCAATCCTGTTACATGGACGTCCTTACACAGTTTTTAAACAATTGCAAACATGTTATTAATTGTGCATACTGTTCTGAAAACCATTATTGTGGAAACCCGTTTCCACAACTGCCTCAAACCCAGCCCATTCAAAACTTCACCCATATCTCATCCTTGAACAATCCATCTCCTCGCAATTCGCAAAACGCCCATCATTCCAATCAAACGCTCCACTCTAATGAGACTCACTCTAACAACCCAATAATCACCACAATAAAAACACCATCACCTTCTGCATCATTAACTTCATCAACTCACTTATCCCATCTACATTCAATACTATTCAAAATTCTGTAACCGAATACTTAAGCAAAAATAATGGCAGATAAAATATTTTCATCCTAAACTGGAACACATACTCAATCACAAACAAACAAAAAACTGAACTCATCCATTTTCTCCACCACTACAACGTAGACATAGCTTGTATTACCGAAACGCACTTCAACAATAAAAACAAGCTATTTATATCCAACTTTCAAATATATAGATCAGATAGAACTGATTCGAAAAGTGGGAGCGTGAACATATGTCAAAGAAGAATAAATTTATTGCTTTTTTCATAACAAACGTCCGATTCAAAAAATAAATTTTATTTTCTTGAATATATGAGTAGTATTAGCGTGAATCTGAATTAAATTTTGGAAATTTTGAACAAGGGTTTTCAAAAACGGCAACGAATTTTACTCCATAAATGATATTTTAAGATGGAGCTGAATTAACTTGAGGCAGTCCGAATTTCAAACGGAGAAGTCAATATTTTTGGGTACTTTACATGAAGCCTCTACATTTTTTTATATTTTCTCAAAAATGATTCACATTGTTTTCCTTTTAATAGATTGGGGTACCTCTGCGTGATGTTTGAGAATCAGGAGAAATAATTCCACTGATATGTGTTATCAGTGTAGCTATATTTTTCCCATATGAATCAATAATTCCCTTATAAATCTGTACATGTCAAGCAGGGAAACCGCGGCAAAACCCAAAATGCAGACCCATCTGAAAATAAAATGGAAATAATACAAGAAAGTCTGTGCTATTCTGTAGCACCACTAATTTTAATTGTCCTGGCCAGTAGCCTAACAATTGCATTAGACGCGTTTGTCTTATGAAGAAAATTGTTGCCAGGTTGTTGGAATAATATAGTTGCATCAAATGGTCATGTTGAAAATGGATTGTCACGAAGTGCAAATATTTAAACCCAGAGGGATACGAAACTGGGACCTTCTGTTTCATACTCACCTTCCATCCCGTTTGTACCTATACGCAATAGCCTCTGATCGGCATATAGAAAGTCTCAGGTTCGTATCCCGGTGGGTTCAAATATTTGCACTTCGTGCAAATCCATTTTTTCCAATACCTCAATTTTTAAGAAAAAATTGTGGAACTTTTTCTTAAATGTTCCCCGTCATTTTATACATTTTACAGCAAAGAGAAATGTATTTTTCTTGTTTTATGATATTTACTTCGAATTTTTGGGTGGCCCGTTCCCCTTAATCTGGCCCTGTTATTTACACAAGTCCAGAAATTTGTAAATGATCGTACATACAATTTCAGGTAATATTTTCAATGTAATTTATCATTCAATAATTCCCGATCGTCTTTCTACAACTGTTAAATTGAGGGTTTTAGGCAATTATATTCGAATGTGAGCATATTTGCTTAATCTACGCATTATCGGAATGAAATCGCGTTACATTCCCTCTTTCTCCAGAAAAGGAAGTGCATGCAAACAGACTTTTCGCTAAGAAAAATAAAGATCGCTAGCGGACGTCCTAAGTATCACCACGAATTTTTAAATATTTATTCTTTATAAATTCAGTAAAATGGCATGTTTTTTCATTTTTACGTTAACGGACAGAAAACCACATGGGAACTTCATTTGCAAAGTGAAATATTGTTGCAAAATATTAATGGAGGTAAAGGTGGTAATATGAGACTGTATAAAATATTAGACCTCTTAGTATCTGTTCTTATATCGCAAAAATTCAAGCAGGAACGATTTAACTACTAGCTACTTCCTCGCCTTACGAAGTAACTTCATAAGAAGAGAAAGTTACGTAATGGTGCGCCGGAAAACGGCTAATTTTCACCACAAAACTCTTACTGCAGGGCTCTGGTAACGCATATGCCTAAAAATTCTGTTTCTAAATTTAGAAAAATCCTTTAACACGGGGTGTAGCCAGAATTAATGTTTTGTTGGTTATTGATACCAGAAAATCTCAGTCCAAACGTCTGTCTGTCCGTCCGTGTGTCCGTCTGTGGTCAACGCTGGCGCCTAAACCGTTCAGCCGATTTTCACCAAAATTGATATTCGCCGATCAATCTACACGAACCCGAGGCTTTGGGAGTTCAAACGAATATTTTGAATTTTGAGTGTACTTTACATGGAACCTCAAAAACATTTTCAAAGTTTTCTCAAAAACTGCACCAAATTTGTTGATCAAACTTTGTCTTCGGATAGCGTAAAGAACGCTTAAGAGAATGACAGTGGTCTCATCTTCGTTAAAATTACAGATTGTTTGAAAATGCGCAAATTTTTGGGGGGCGTCTTCTTACAACTGTAATTGTTTCGCGAATGGGCCATCATTGGGCCACGCTATACGTGCATCCCACCGGGGCTCAGTTTTAGTTAATCCGGGTATGAGCACGTTACTTTTCTATGGGGGAATCATCATTTCAATGCTGATACCATTTTTATACCCCAGGTTTGTTAGCCCTGGGGAAAGGGATGAAATTATGATGATGAAGAATGATGAATTACACACACACACAAACATACTACAGAGACACACACAACACAACCATGCCCATGAACCCGCAATCTTCTGGTCCGGAACCACCACGATACTACTACCTTAGCGATCTCGACCATCGAATCGGCTTTGAAACTATGATATTAAATATAGAGATTTTTTCTTAAGAAAATCTTTTCCTTAAATCAGTTTCAGGTCAATTTTTCGAAGGTATGAGTGGTTTCCGTGTAATTTTGCGCGAAATAGAAGGAATGTTTTGCTCAAAAAAGAATTTCTTTAATTTTCTCCTGATATGTAATAAGGGACAATAAAAAATAGGGTTTTAGTCCCATATTTAGTCCCGTTTTTCAAAACAGCCAAAAAGTGAACATTTGAAAAGTACAATATTAGAGATAGCGACTTTTGCTTTAAAGACAGTCATGTAGAAAACAGCTCTTTAAAACGATCATGCACAATTTTTGGAGAAAACGAGCTGATTTCGCTTAATTATTGTCTGAGATTTATACAATTTCTAAAAAATTATTTTTTTGTCAATAACCAGTCCAAACTTTTTCTTTAAATATATTCCATCATATATAATAAGAGACGCTAAAAGAAATACGGTGCTAGTCCGATTTTCGATTATTGTTCCTTTTTGCAGAAAATTTCAATTTTCGAAAAAACGAGCCAAATACAATTTTCCGAAACAACGAACTGATTTCGCTTAATTGTCTGAAATTTATGCAATTTCTAAAAAAATTATTTTCTGAAAAGCCAGAACGAAATTTTTTCATTAACGTCTCCTTATATGTAAGAACGTATGGTAAATAAGTAAAGTAGTGGTGTAATAGAATGGCACAAACTTTCTCGGAAATCGTTTTCGAATCTATTTAGTTTGGACTGGCTTTTCGGTTAAGGCTTATTCTCTTCCCAACTGCCTCCTTTTGTCACTAAAAAGCAGCAAACTATTGAGGATTCGATAAACTTTATTGAAAATCATTTGAAGTACTTTTACTCACAACTACAATCAATACAGATAAATAAACGAGACGTATGCTCTTCTAATTTGCCACTTTGAAACATTTTTGCAACTCTATTATTTGATTTTCAAAACGTTTGTCACGTCAAGTCAATTGTTGTCTTTCTGGGAGTCTGTATGAACCGATTTAGGTAAATTAATCAATCTATCAACATGAAATTTAAATAAATAATAAACCCTACCCATGGGACCTACTTAGATACCTACACCGACTCATCGGCAGAGGTGGCTCAGTGTATCACTGACAGGGAGTTCCGGACTGACAGTGCCACTGACCGGGAGGTCCTAGGTTCGAGTCCTGGCGATGGCAGTTTTTTTTACACTAGCCAGATAGCTAAGTCTGTCGCTATGAAGAGGAAAATTCCAGTGGCCTGTTGCTTTGATCGGTAGTTATCTATGGTTTTTTTATCAACACCAGGAAATGTCGGTGCAGTACCCTACCAAATGGACCACGAGCCGCGCGCGATCTTTTGTTCCCATCCCATTTCATAGCCTTCTCTTTACTTTCACACACTTACGTACACCTCACTACCACACATGCCGGGAGACCGCTCAGGAGCTTAGAGCTTGGCGCGGCTGGTACGATGCCTCTTTGGTGGGAGGTACCTGGTTGGAAAAACCCTGCAAGTGTAAGGTTGGCGCCGGATTTAGTCATGCAAGAGTCATATTACGTCCAGCCAAAAAAGCATGTATAACACATATGGGAGTAATGACCTTAACAGTTGACGCACTCAGAATCATTGTCTATCAATCAGTTAATCAATCCACCTAACTGTCAGACCGTCTGTGGGCAACTTCAGCTCCTAAACCGTTCAGTCGATTTTCTCCAATATTGAAATTCCCTGATTGATCTGAACGGACGTTGTGGGTTTTTTATATTATATTTTTAATTTTGATATTATTTTGGAGTAACAAAAGACAGACTTTATAATATGTTCTTCGCAAACATGGATGAACATTGTTTTACAATCTGTAAATCTGTTTCCAATCAAGATATATCTAAATGTATCTGAAATATTAAGGCAGAGTCGTTTTCAAATGACATCCCCTTAAAAAGTAGTGCTTGTTAATACAAGTTTTTAATGAATTAGAATTTAGATCAATCCACAACCATAGTTTCACACTAAAGAATTGTAGCAAATCCCAAACTTACAATTTGTTCCTCAAGATGGAAATTTTTTACCATTATCTTGCACGAAGGTATTGAATTTCCATTCAGATTTTGTTCTGGAATGTATCAAAATATCAAGGCTTTTGACTAAGAATTAATTCTTGGGAGAATAAAGTCTCCGAGAGTGGCAACACCACAGCGCACGAGTGCCTAAGATTTGGTAAAGTTAGTGAAGAATAGAAAGGTTGAAAAATTGTGAAAATCTAGGGAGAGATAGTTCAAATTTATTAAGTTTCTGTGGAGGCCTCGAAACCATTGTCTTGAGTTAGACAGAACAAGCAAAATTATATTATCGATTGGCATATTTGTGTTGACAACTGGATGTACCGTAGCTGTTGTTTCTTTTTTTGAGTTATTTAAGGTCGCATCAACTACTAGGTCATTAGCGACCACAATTGCTTGTAACGGTATGGTAACTGTGGGTTGACACGATAATGATGATGATAGGGGGTGAAAGGACGAAACACAATACAACCATGCCCGAGGCGGGACTCGAACGCGCGAGCCTTCGGTCCGAGTTCGCTACGGCACTACTGCCTTAGCGATCTCGGCCACCGGATCGACATGTACGGTTTTATTGATAATATTACGAGATGTTTGGCAGATGCATGATTTATTAGATCAGTTCATCATTTTACCTGTAATAACAAAAAATACACAGGAAAAACGTCCTAATAAACAATTACGACTTCTTTCGGAATAGAATTGTTCGGAAGATTTTTGGTGGTAATTATTTAAATTAATAGCACATACTCTAGTCCAAGGATAAAGATTGATAACATTTTTTGCACACATTCAGTGTGTGGCGAAAGCTCCTTCGCCGGATACTTACAAATATTGTTGGCCTGGAGAAAGGGTAGTAGAGTAAAATCCGCAATGAACTCACCGCAGCATCCTCGAGTGGTGACTCGCACCACTCCCACGGTGTACGGCTGCAGCAAGTCCACCGACCACCAGGGCGACGTCTCTTTCTGGGTCTCGGTGCAGCGCTGGCCTTCGTGAACAGTCGTGAACTCGCCGTCGTTGCCATTCCCTGCGGCTCCCCCGCGAACGCTCGTGCTCTGGTTTGCGGGTTTGCGGAAAGCGATATTCGTTCCTGCGCAGACACACAAATCATCAGGACATGCCTACCTTCCTTACGTTTCCTTCACGTTTTTCTGGTACTATATGTACAACATGCGTTGTTGTCGTAGCACAGACAACCAAAACGCACGATGTTTATGTGTTTTTTTAAAATCATTTCTTCAATATGCAGGTTAGTGTATATTGTTTTAGCACTGCTAGCGATAGTTCTTTTACAGCAAATTCTAGTTCGAGCAACTATACTTTAAGGCAAAAGAGGTCATGATAAGCAACGTGACGAGGTATGAAAGTCCTCCCTTACACACCGTCAGAGTTTTTTCTAACACTAAATTAATCGAAGTATTTAAGTCCCAGTTATTGGACACTTTATTTAAACATTATACTACTTCATGATCATCATTACTACTCGATAAATCTTTCAAAAAATTGTGTACAATCGTTTACAAAAATAATTATTAAATTATTAAATATAATTTATAAATTGTAACTGAACCCAGTAACTCTAACCAGTAAAATGAGTAGCATCAGAGTTGCCAATATAATATTGACTGCTACTCATTTTACTGGTAAATTATAATATACAGGTTGGACAGGGTACATACCACCTAAGTTGGCCACAGCAAATATCTTGAAAACAGTTTGATGTATCGATATGCTATTCGCGCCATGTTGTTGCAGATGATGGCGCAAATAATATTTTTCGTTTTCGTGTTGGTACCGTATGTAATTTTAGAGATAGACTAATCCTTGATGGGTGGAATAAATAAGTGTTAACACCCCTTGTATCTCCTCAACACTCTCACTATAACACCCCATGTTTGTCTGAACGACGTAGTCACGAAGTTCCCCATTTAGTTAGCAGGAAAGATCGAATGGAAAATCGCAGCTTCAGTGGAAAAATACGTAACAAAAACACATCGATTTCTAAAAACGATTCGCTTAGATACGAAGATGTACACATATTTGAAATCGTATTTTTAAGCCCATTACGATACGCTAAAGTGTAACATAGGGTTCCATTAAAAAAAGTTGACATTATATCATCACAGAAATAAATAGTGCAAAACGAAGTATGCTGTAATCAAGTATCCCATGTTTATGCAATTGATTGTCCAAACGGAATCTTCGTATCTTGCACGATAGAAGGGAGTTATTATTTAATTGTTCCACCTATACATATCACAGTGCCCGTTGAAGAACTCTCGCATGTTAAATTCCACCCTCTTCTCTATCCTTTCATTTCCATATTAATAGGGAAAGTTGTTAACAAAAGTATTTATTTGTTTAAAAAATGTATGAAGGTAACTTCCAATGTAGGTACTTATAGAATATAAAAAAAGTAAAAAAACAATGAAATTGATGTTTGATATAAATTTTGAAGGATTATTCAGTTATATTGACCGATTTTCTTGGAATAATTCACAGCAATTCCATAAAAATAACACTTGAAGTAATTAGACAACTTTGTTTGACAACTTTTCGCTTTCCTTCATTGTCGCCAAAAACTTGAAAAGCTTTTTACTCTTAAAAAAGCTACGTAAGTGGTCCATGCGAAAATACAGGATCGGGCAAGTATAACCCTTCTCTTTGGAATATTATTTAACTTTCTTACTGAACTGAGAAGTACACTCATGAGATTCAATCGCCTCGAATATCAGTAAGTAATTTAATTTCACTTACAGTTGCAGATTCTGCACGTTCCTGAACACGTGGGGTAGTATCGAGAAGCGTCAGACCAGCAAAATATAATTAATGTCCAAGAATCTTTCGTACAACAGATTACGGAGTGAGCCACTAGTCTTTGAGACCTCCGGCCTCAAAATCCCAGATTTTAAGACCCTAGATCGCTTTGTTTAGGAGTTATTTAACTCCATGCATTTTAATAATGCTACTCTTCTGTTGCAGATTGCATTTGCCTCAATATTTAGATGCGCATTTATCAACAAATCCTTCATATGTTAAAGTTAAAGTAAAATTCGTCGTGTCTCAGTGAAATTCTCTTTTTTTAGAGACCTCATATATAAAAATGAGTTGCTTGTGAGAACCGCAGAAATCATCTATACTACTGAAATAATACTATTGAGGTGAATTTATACAATATGAACAATAAAAAATGAAGTAGCAGCAACTGCACTATCGATGTTGTGCCAACTATATTTCCATTTTTGTTGTCTAAGAAGGATTTGATATAAATCCCATCTAACATGAATGAAACAAGAATGAATCTGGTTCTTGCAATGTTTTGAATTTCTCCTTAGCACACTTCCAAATATTATCATCTCCTTGCTCTTATTGTTCGTAGTTGTGGAGAGACAACATATCTCGATTTCCTCAAAACATTGTAAGCTTGAGGTGTAATAAAAAACAAAATACTGCAGAAAGTAGACAAACCAGCACTGTATCTGTAACACTGTTGATCAATAATTAATAAATAGATCTGATTAATATTAAATTTAACTTGCTTGCACGTACCATCTAGATCTTTTACTAACCTACTCAAAATATAATTTACAGCACTAACTATACTACGAGAATAGTCCTAGTTTTCTTGCAAATGCTCCAAGTTTTCCAAGATATAAATACAGTTCATGAAATTACTAATCACTTTAGGGAAAGTATTATTTCCCAGCCTTCTCAATGCAATATCATGACTGATCACTCTTGCTTGAAAATTTCACTGGCACAGGTAAAAAAGATACTGGCAAAGGTAAAACAGAAACCAATCCGAACAAGATACAGTCTTCACTCTTCATGCAGAACATCAAAAGATGAAACAGCTCTCTTTCCATCACAGTTTGATTTAGTTCCTGGGCTCTCTAATATTGCCCTTCGCAAATTTTCTTGAGCCTTCTGCCTTTTCTTTTGGATTCACTCGTCAAACGTCCTGGCAGTTTCGTGTAGATGGCTCTTTTCTTGAGTCTCGGTCGTCCCATACTACACTGTAGCTCCTTTCGTGACATTCCTTCATAGCATAAGAACTTGTAGCGAAATTCACTTTTATCAAAATTAAGTGCACCCATGTTCAAAGAAATAAGAGATGTAGGATAAACAAGGTATAACAATTATTTATCTTAAATGACTTAATGAAATGATATCATAGTTCCTTTTTCAATTGGATAAACAGCTCTTGCAGAGGTTACGTGATACGGTTGCACTACACGCATAAAAATAATCTTCATCGGTTTCAAACAACTACGAGTATTAATACTTCTAGCTTCTACTGCGGCGAATCTTGAATTAATGACTATACAAACAAACCTCGTCAATCTGCGCAATCCTTGGTTCCTTCTAGGAGTGGGAGCATAAGACCCTCATCAGACATGATATTCCATAGCACAGGATCCAGCACCGAACCTTGTGGGTCGCCTGCGGTGATGTTGCATACCTTCGGTTCATCATCCGTATTATGCACAACAAATCGTCGATTCAGATATTCAACCACTATTTTTCTTGGGTACGTAGGTACATTGAATTGATGGAGTGCCTTGTGAATGTCACTCCGTCATGCCGAGTTAAAAGCATTCTTGATTCTCCAATGCTACGATTGAACTTTTCTTTTACTTCTCCATCTAATGGCCTGACGGGCAGTGGCAATGACAAGCTTAACGGCATCGATTGCTGAACGAGCCTCGCGAAACCCTTACGGGTTCTCTGTGAGTCCACCTCCTTTATCTACTGCATCTCCCAACCTTGCGCTAATGATATGGTCGAAAACCTTGCCCGCGATATCGAGCATGCACGGCGGCCGGTATGTCGCCAGCTCTTCGGGAGGTTTTTTCCGCTTTTGGAAAAACTACGAGTTGTTGTTCGTTTCATCTCTCAGGAAATATCCCTTCTCTCAGACATTTGTCGTACATGGTCCAGGAATACTTGACTACGAGCGGATATCGCGGTTTTGAGGGCGATGTGACCTCGAGCCTTGGTATTACCAATTCTGCTGATTACGCGCAGATAATCCGTAGTGGCTGGTGGTGTCATTTCCGTATCAAGTGGTATAATGTTCGTCGGTTCGTTGGGGTAGTAGGGGAATAAAGTTGTCACAATTCTCCGAAGAATATTAGGGCAGGTTGGAGACTGGGTAAGCGACTTTATAAACTTAGCCATGACCGTCTTGAATTGTCTACCCCACACATCTTTATCAACTTCTTCGCACAGACTTTTAGACCAAAGACGTTTACTTTCCCGGATTGCAGTCTTCAACTGGTTTCTGGCCAGTTTATATTGTTCCTGCAATGAACAAAGTCGTTGCCACAAGTTCGCTGATACAGTCTTCTGGCCCGAAGGCAGAGACGGTGCTGCTGAGCATTGTCTTCATTCCACCATTAAACTGGGAAATGTCGGTGGTTGATTCCTCTTCCGGGTAGAGATGCATCACAAGCTTTGGTTATCCAGTTCATAATTTGGTTAATCTTTGTCTCCACCGTCCTTGGTGGCACGTAATTCTCCCAACAAAGGCGGAGTACTTCCTCGAACACTTTGGTCTTATTTCCTGGTCCAACGTAACCCTTTCTTTGATATTGTACCTCGAATACAATACCCTGATGGTCATCTGTGTGTAGTGACTTTGCATGATACTTCCATTCTCAACAAGCAACCTATCATAAACGTTATGTCTACCACTGATCCTATACACCACCTCTGCGGAAGTTGTGTGTTTCTCCGGTGTTAACGAGCTCTCCGTTCAAGAGAGAGAATGACTCTAGCACAGCTCGACCTCTTTTGTTCGTTGCCGATCTAACCCACTCCACAGTCCACGCGTGTAAGCCCGCAGCTAACAGGGGGCTGCGTCCATTGGCATTAAAACTAGACGGTCAAGGAATTGCCCAAACTCATCAAAAGTAGCGTTTGGTGACGCGTAACAACCATAAATATAGTGTAGCGTCACGGCTTGGCAGCAGCCGAGTGCAAGGTAGAGGGCTTGGGGATCTAAAGATAGAACAAAGAAGGGACCTTCCGACAGGAAATGGCCAGGCAGCGCCAGGGAAAGGCTTTCCACCGCGCGGGGGTGGGGAGTAGTGACGTAGGAGGTCAGGTGACTTGGACCTATAAAGACGCCGTGGCGAGACGGCGCGAGTGGGTAACGTTTCGGTTTCCTCGTGGCTAGACCACAAAAACTTTGTCCGCCCAGGCTGGTGCGGAGTGCCGAGGGCACGTGGTTGTTCGACTAGTTCGGACAGGGTGATGTGTTCTTCAAACACATTCGGGCAGATCGTCAAACTGCCGGGGCACACCAAGTGCCAATCTACGACGCGGCTTTGCTGGCTGGTCGTAGGCGTCGCCGCAAGGCGCATGTAAGGAGAGAGGGGTTGCAGTGGTAGCTCTGGCAAACCGCCTTAGAGTGAGGGTTGTAAATATGTACAGTATGTAAATAAAACTTGTATATACTCTCTCGTGTCTGTTTCCTTGTGGTGTAGATCCCTACACACGACGTTACAGACGATTCCATTTATTTTGTCCCAGACGAAGCCAACTTCTTCTCGTGTCATTACTTGTTGAAAAGGTTTCCCATATGCAGAATTGCTGCTTTATTGCAGTGGTCGGATACCCATGATGAATCGACGCAGTTTCTATGTGGTTCACACAGGATCGCGACATCTGTATCTCCGTCCCACACAGACTGAGATAGGATATCCTGAGTAACTTCACAATGGTTCAGATTTGGTTGAACGATGTTCATGGTCTGTCCAATATCGCCTTCAGCGCTCTTTGGTAAGGACTCTTGTTACACCCGTTAGGATGTTTGCTGTCTTTGCGGTTTTGTATGCACAGCAGACACTATGGACCCTTCCTGCTTGTTTTTACCAAGTAATTATCTTCCCGCAATTCATGCATTCGCGCAACTTTGATCTGTCACATGGGCTCCTGCATGCTCGACACATGTGTTTAAAATGAAGTATTTGAAGCACCTCAGGAGTGTTTTCCTCTCACGCCGTTCTGTTTGTGCAGTTTACCCATGGCCACGGTGACCTAAGAGACTGACTACTAGCACCTGTGTTCCCCGATATGCTGGCCTCGGGAATTTAACTACTGATGTCTTCTGGAAATTGATCGAATAAAGCATTGTGGACTTCTGTGGTAGTGACCCCAGGCACTTCACCTGAATGGTCACTTCATGGGTGAGTGTTCACGCATCGGGATACTACCAACAGCATTTACTCAAAAATGGAACTCCAGTGTTTGGCAATCTGCGGTCTGCAAAGTTGTAGGAGGAGATCGCTCCATGCTGTCTTCCGGATATGAATTACATTTGAACCAAGATTCTTGAGATCAGCATCACGTTTCCGCAATATGTCCACGTAGGATAAGCCATCATCATTTTTCCTTTTTAACAAAATACCCGGCGTTTTTGCGTTTTCAAATTCTTTTCCTTCTTTTTTTGTCGACCTCTTTCTACTCGAACTCGCTTCCTAATGATACTAAGGAAGGTGTTTCTGCCCGGGTTACGTCTACATTGCACTTCGGGTTTTCATTCAATTCCGTCGCCGCTTTTCCTTGATGTTTACGATTGCGTGGTAGCTTGCTCTTCGTCTTCGCCCCTGTGGTGGTGCTTCCCGGGGGTAACTTGGTGCTTCCCGGGAGACGTATGGGTCCTTTATAGAATGAGTCAGACCGTCTCTGTCCGACGTCGTCCGACCTCGTCCGATTCCGTCCGACTCCGTTCGACTCTGTTCGACCCTGTCCGACTCTGCTCGACTTTGCCGGTGTTAGTCTTTCAGTGTCAGTCTGTCAATGTCAGCTTGTCAGTGTCATTCTGTGAGTATTAGTCTTTCAGCGTCAGCCTGTCAGCGTCACACTGTCAGCGTCACACTGTCAGCGTCAGTCTGTGCCAGTCTGTCTGTTTGTCTCTGTCAGTCTGTGTCTGTCTGAGTTTCTGTGTGCCTGTCTCTCTGTGTGTCTGTGCTTGTATGTCTGTCTGTGAGTTCTGTCAGTGAATTCTGACTGTCTGCGTCAGTCTGCCTGTGTCTGTCCATGTGTGTCTGTCTGTGTCTGGATGTGTGTCTGTGTCTGGGTGTGTGTCTGTGTCTGTCTGTGTGTGTCTGTCTGTGTCTGACTGTCTGTGTGTGACTGTCTGGTCTGTCTATGTCTATCTGTGTGTCTGCCTGTCTGTGCGTGTCTGCATGTCTGTGCGTGCCTGCCTGTTTGTGCATGTCTGTTTGTGTGTGTCTGTCTGTGTGTGTCTGTCTATGAGTGTCTGTCTGTGTGTGTCTGGCTGTGGGTGTCTATCTGTGTGTGTTTATGTGTGACTGACTGAGTGTGCCTGATTTTTTTGTCTTTATATTCAAACAGATGTTCCACTGCAGGGAACTACACACCCTGTCGTTTCTTTTCCAGTATTCAGGACAGTTTTTTGACAAACTGATACGATATGATCAATGGTTTTTACATGTTCGTGGCAGATGCGTCGTTTATTATTTCGAGAGTTTGAGAACCGCTTTATCATAATGTCGTGCTCTCAACGCCTCATCTTGGACAGCTTACAACTACTCCATTCTTCCCCTTTTAATTATTAATTTTTATTGATCTGCACATCGCTCATTTTTTAAAATTATTATTCATGGAGTGGTTTGTTTCTATTCATTATCTTCGTTCTAGAATGTTCTAAAATGAAATATAAATATATGTACTACACGTATTACAACGTTTGTCCACCTTTTATTACATCCTTTTTTACTATGATAACAAGGACAATTAAAATCAATAAATATTTGAAGAGACAATCTATAAATTACTCTAAGTATTATATTATTATTATGATTATTATTAATAATCATTTTTATTACTAGCTGTGGTTAGGCCGACCAAGAGTAGCGGGGTTGCGCGCGTGGTTCTGGTACGGCCGAGAAAGAGCTTGATGTTGAAGTGGTAATAATAATATCAATAATAATAATAATAATAATAATAATAATAATAATAATAATAATAATAATAATAAACCTGATAAACCGATCATCCTGAGTTGACGTTCGGTATCAACCTAGCGGAAACCAGGTCGGTGTGCAGACGAACGAGGTGCGGTCGGGGAAGGCTACACCCCAGAGCCACAAGAGAAAGGCTTTCTCGACGTCAACCCGGACGTCCTCCAATGGCGGCGGCGGAAAGGCCAACTAAAAGGCCAACGGCGGCGTCAAGAACCCAAGACAGAAGGGTTACTGGCCTTAGGTATAAAAGGCACATAACCCATTTTATAGAGAGACGATTACAAGAAATAAAACTAAAGCCGCTGCCTGGCGATCTGCAGGGCTCGTCTGGCGCCGGTGCTGGTTGTTACAGCATGCGAACCACCGGTGCTAGGTCGCTGAACTGGCGGGCGCCAACCGGGTCACCCGAAAATACTACAGCCGACACTCGAGGACTGTAGGTGATGTTTCACAGAGATATTTGGATTTTGCATTTGTTGATGTGTGGATATTTGACTGCATATTTATATTACTTAAAGAGTTGCAGTGAATTAATTTTTCTCAAATTCCTACGAAATGTCTTGAATATGTTTGCTACTGCTTGTGGGTTGCGCAGAATTTTATTTTTGTAGTGAAGTTCAATGTTATTAGTGTTTCTGTTTTTAGAATATTTTTCACAATGTTCCACATTGCTTTTGTTTTGTTTTGCGCTTTGGCAATGCATTGATCATTCATTAACAGACTGGCTTGTTTAACTACTTTCTTCAAGATACTGTATTTCCTTGATAACTTTTATGTCCATTTTGAGTTTGAGTATTTGCGCTGTATGGTCACTAAACCCTGTGTTACATGTAACAACTGAATAGCTGCAATTATTTGTGTCTATTATTATTTGTTCAATGACGGTACTGATTTTTTAGATATTCTGGTAAGTTGACTTGTAATAGATTTATAAGTTGAAAGATTTAAGTAAATTTTTGAATAGTTTCCCTTCATTTGATTTCGACGAACAGTTTATATAGTAATCACCGCATAATACAATTTTATAGTTTCTGCGTCTTTTAAGTTTAACAAGAACAATTTGAAGATTTTTAAGAAAACCTTTGTTTACATAAAATCCATACTCTTTATTTCGGGAAGTCTATAAAATATATTTCAAGGTCTTTATCTTTTAAGAGAGAGAAGTAATCTGTGATTGACACATAATGAATATTGTTTTTAACAAAGATGCAAGTACCAAGTATGATGTTATTTGCCTATTTCCCCAAATGAGCCACTAGCTAGGGTGAAACCTAGAATGTGTGTGCTATCTAGTTGTTGTTGCGTTAACCAATGTTCAGTAAAGCATAATATTGTTAAGTGTTGTAGGTAATGTTCAAGTAATATTTCTAAATTTGTGAGCTTTTTCTTAAAGACTGAACGTTTTAATGTAATACACATAGGTATTTGTTTTTGTGTGTTGTGTGCTTTCCTGATAAATGCAGTTGCTACGGGTCATAGGTGGGAGGTGGTAAGCGGTTGCAACGTAAGTTGTACGTTGCCAACGTACTAGGAGAGGAAGTTGGGGCAGGTGTGAGAGTGACAGGTGTGGCCGTTGAGATAGGATCATGAAATGGAGGTAGTGGTGGTGGTAGGTGAAGATGGAGAAAGTAGTGTAGATGTAGGTGGAGATAGTGGGGATGAGGTGTGCCGTTGCGTGGATGGAATAGAGTGCAACACTTGTTGTGTTAACATGGCACCAAGTTTCTGCTTGCCTACCTGATTTAGGTGGAGACCATGTTTTGTAAATACGTTTCCTCAGAGACTGTCAAGATCAAGAAGTGTAATTGATGTCTCTCTCAAGTGATGTTTTAAATATTTGTTTCCGATTTTAATTTCATTGTTTGTGATATTCCGATTGAGCTAGGTACAAAATCAAGTTTGGTACAACTCTAATTTCAATTTCAAATGTCGTGTTTGATCATGTGATTAAATATTGGTATATTTTTTTTCTAATCTCATTTTGGCTCGGTTTTCAAATTTTTGAACTGATAAAATTGGTTTTAATTATTTTTTACACTCGTTCACATGTTTAAAAATCTAAAAAAAATTGTTATAGAATGTTATGAGACACATTCTAGGGCTGAAAACAGAGACTACTTCAACGTTATCACTGGAAAATTAATTTCAAAAATGTATTTATTTATTTTGTTTTTGAACTAGGCGTCAAAATTGAATGACAAAAATATCTTCAATTTCAACTATTATATATCAATCCACTATACCTGATACACGCAATAGAAGTTGAAAAAATAGAACAAGAATAATAGTTTTTCCATTGTACTTCTGAAACGGATTGCCTTACGATGCTGATTTCCTGGGAATCAACTAAAATTTTTTTATTCTTTATCATATGAATACCGCGATTACCGATTTCGTTTGGGGGCATTTTTCACCCCCTTATTCGGCCTTACCCTTTGTGAACAAACAAAATTGTGAACAACATCATACATAACTTACATAAATGCATAAACATCACATCATTTTAAATATATGTTATTCTCACCAACATAAAATCCATAGAGAATAGCATACATTGGTCACTTCTATATTAATTAATTTACATTCATCCTCTTTACAAATTATTTACAGGTTATAAGCATATTACATCATGTTTAATTCAAAATAATTTATTTACAAGAACACACAATCACAATTATATTTTAGAATGTGCATTGTTCATTTGATCAACTTCAATATTATATTAAGTATCAACATCATCTAAAAAGATACATTTTCAATAATCGATAGTTATTGATTGAAAATGTATCTTTTATATATATATATATATATATATATATAT
>BOPP01000176.1:1449401-1460026 GCA_017312745.1 Gryllus bimaculatus | reverse complement strand
AAAAGTACTATTATTATTATTATTATTATTATTATTATTATTATTATTATTATTATTATTATTATTAAATGAAAGTCGGCTCAGAGGGCAATCAGAAAGATATGTCGTGAAACATTACCGCTAAGCTCTTCAGTATTTATAACAATAATATTTATTATTATTATTATTGAATCTGATTATTTAGCAAATGAAAAATGCTCAATAAAATTATTAAACATACTAATAAAACACATCAGTATCAAATTAATAATTATTAAAAAAATAATAAAATATAATTTCTTTAAAATGGCAAAACCTGACCGTCGAGTAAATGCTAATACTAGCCACATTCTCTCACTCCGAAATCTGAGGGCACGCGGCCGTGAGACGCTACAAGTGAAAGGGATGCCAAAGGTATTTCATGCGTTGCCGAATTGCCGAAACAAGAGGTGGTGTTTCCAGACATGCGTTGCGAGTTAAGCTAAAGAACCCGTACATGCAAAAGTTAGTGATTAATAACGTATGTTTTTAGATTATGTTAATACGTAATTTTAGGTTGATGCTGACCAAATGTACAGTGTACATAGTACTACTTAAATGAAATGGTGCATGTCTGTTAATAATGCTTTTGAATGTATTATTGTGGCAGTTAAGAGGAACACGTAAATAGAGTAACAATTTTAAATAAAGTGGACAGTGAAAACATGATGTTGGCGTGAACAATTGACGGATCGCGAGCGTGGAAACATTTATTTCTTTTATTCCGCAAGAGTTGACAAACTAACTAAATACGCGTTGGCATAAATAAATAAAGGAGAAAAAGTTTGGCATTACGAAAACAAGTGTATATTAAGTTTATGACATAAACTTTATGAAATTTTAATTTATTTAATCATGAGACAAGTAAACGTGTACGTAATTTAATTTAGATACAGTGAATAATTATACAAGGGCAATGACTAAAGATAAAAACGTAATTTTGTGAAAATAGGCGACAGATGAAGGTGAACGATAGCATTTTTTTTTAAAAAAAACTATGACTAGAACCAGGAACAGGACGGAAGACAGGGCTAGAGATCGGCCGAGAATACATGATAGAGAACAAAGGTGACCTTTGGTCACTGCCCTGAGGACGCCTGCGACATGTCAGGCGAAACGTCGGCCTCTCAGCCAACGACGCGGCGTCTCCCGGATAGCAAAGACTTTATGGATTCGAGCCACGGAAGTTTACGTGTGCAATGCAGTAGGCAATTGAAGACGATCAAAGGGATATGATTAATATAATCTAAAATAGACTTATTAATTTTTGGTTCTACGTGATCGTGTAAGAAGGGCAAAATTTGTAATTGTTTAACGGGGAAAGCAAATTCAATTAACATACCATGGCTTTTAGAAAACGGGAGGCGCATCAGTATGAATGAGTTTTGAATGTATATGAAGAGTGAATGAGTTTGTAAATATTTTTGATTTTTGTTAAGAGTATACAGATTGGTTTCTGTGTCATGTCATGGTATGCTAGTCGAGAGAGGCGGCAACGACGCCAGAAGATTTCGGCGAGTAAATGAAATAGCACCGATGTTTGGCGATGATTGTAATCGTTGAAAAGTACCTCTTTTGTGTTTTTCTTATATTAAAAATGAAAAGGGGGCAATACCGTACCTTGATCCTAGTATTGATGATAAATTTCCCGTTTGCTGTACAGTAGGGGCTTCCCCCTTCATGACCCTAAATTCATTTCTAGGACTGTACATGAATCCACTTCGTAGGTTAGATTATTCGTAATATTATTAATACGAGAAGGGAGATAAGGATGTAAATAGTGTTATTTATTTTTAAAAATTTAAACGGAAAAGCGGCATCGTTCCAGCGGCACGCCCAACGTGGGCAAAAATATAAATATTATTATTTATATAAATAAGGAGATACCAGGTTCCGTCTCACTATGATATAATATGTTTATAATCTGTCAATATTGTGTAACCAGGATATGTGCAAATTAATGATATGTGATATTTATGGATTTATGTAAGCTATGTATTATTTTGTTCATAATATTGATTGATCAAAAATTTGTAGCTTGAAGATGGAGTAAAAGTGACTCCGAAACGTCGTGATATGTTTTTGTATGATAATGTGTAACTACTAGCTTTATGCAAAAATAAAGTCCTAACTTGTCTATAAAAAGCGAAACATTACATGGAATTTTATAATGCTAAGAGACTACCTCCTGTACTTCATATTAATAACAGACGTAGATCCACGGGGAGGGAAGTGATGGAAATTTTTCCCTTCCTATTAATTTTTAACTTGCTATTAATTTTAACTTGCCACGAAACTTTCAAGCACAAATATTTTCGGATAATCATTCAAACGAATTAAATCGTATCGTAGTATGAACTTCGTGTAGCCTGCGACATTTAATAACAATGAGAAAGTAAGAAGAAATTGCAAACTTATTTGAACGTAATGGAATGAAAAGAAAAATGGAACTCACCACAAAAAGGCAATTCACCCTGCCAGGTGCCCGTCTGCGAGCAAGTGCGCTGCGACCCTCCAAAGAGTTCGTAGCCGTCGTCACAGGTGTATTTGGCGACGGCGCCTGGCCGTAGCGTCGTGGTTCCATCGTCCTGGTCGAGGCGCACGCGTGCATTGAGCGGCACTGCCGGATGGCCACAGCGTGCCTCTGTAACAGCCCCCGCAAGAACATTAACATATTGCTAGTGGCCTGCAGCAGCAAAAATGTTGAATAAAACCACACACTAGTTTTCTGGGAAGTAGCACGCACACTGCGTATGAACTGAAAATAAAATATTCTCATATAACACTGCATCAAATTAATTTTTTTGAACAAAAGCACTTCACGTCATATTTTAAGCAAAATATTGCAACAACATAGTACATTTATACAGTACAAGAGTTATTTACATACCTACATATTTACATATTTACATAGTATCAGAAAGTTGCGGTTCCATAACGCAACAGGTAAATAGCAAATATTTAATGGAGAGCGACCTCTTCCTTGGAGTTTTGCTAACGCATGACGACAGCTGTGTCTAAAGCAATGATTCATTGAGAATGGGAATTCAGTCTGTACGCGCAGTATGAGAATAGGTAGATTTACACATTCCAATATTTGTATGTTTCACTCAAAATCTAAACTGTTTCATGATTTTCGGATTTTTCACGAGTTCCTGGGTATCAAAAGAAACCGGCCAGAGGCTGCATAGTATTTCTCAATTTTACAAGTACAGTTTTAGTTAAACATATTGGTGTAGAGCTTCCATTAAAGGATCTTTTTTTAACAATTGAATATTCGCTTGTGATGTTGATGTTACATTAGTTATTGTATGGTGGAGATAACGAATGGAAAATAAAGCAGTATCGAGTACTTCTTCCAAATACTTAATTTAAAGATTGTAGAAGAGCAAACATCACAGTTTTCCATTCAATTTCGTTGAACCTTTCAACTTGTTCGTTTTCTCTTGGGTTGTAGGACATAGCTAGGTTTGTTGCAATATTCTGAGAAGTTAAACACGAAATCATGGAAATACATCCACAATAGTTAAAAGATATTAATTCTTTGTTTTCTTTTGTAGAGGTCCTTTGAAGTCCAGATTTTATCTTTTAAATGGCGAGATAGCTTTTATTAAGGTAACCTCAACATAACGAAAACGCAGCTGTACCTCTGCACAGACCAGGCATGAATTAGCAACCCTTCTTATAGCTTCAATGGAGAATGGCAAGCTTTTGGTGCGGACCCAGTGATGTAACCGAATGATGCCTGGATGACAAAGTGCAATGTTTAGAGCACTGAGATCCCCAGTTGAAGGGTCAGCAGCGCGTATCCTGGAAAAAGTATCTGGAGATACGTTATCACTTCCTGGACGATAACATGTCAAACTCAAAATGCCCCGTCGAGGTTGGTCTGTCCACGTGCTGACGGGGGATGCAGGGAGGGCTCTCAAGTATTCCGTTCTTTCACCATTCATCTTTATCTTCCCCATCGTTCATTGTCATTCTTTGATAACATCCTGTCTCTTTTCCCCCAACCCTCCTATTTCACTGCCTCCTGTATGCAGAACACCCACTCATGTGTTTGCCGTGCATGGCAACTCGTGTCGGAACGAATGAGTGTCCTGGCAGTTGAGGCGTCTGTTTGTTACCCAACTACTCCCCTTGTGCTATTTTGCAGCTTTGCACGTAGGGATACTTTATTTACGTATTTGAGGGGACATTCATTGCATGCTTCAATACACTTGCTTTGGTTTGGACTCTTGTAGATGGGCGGGTGGGAGATAAATCATTCCCGATCAATCGGCGCGAACTAGGTCTTGTACTGAACTCCAGGGTGAGTGAGGTAATCACAATGGGGCAGCGCCGTGTCATCTCCCCATTATAACCATCCGCGAACCATAGAGGACTCATTCGGGAAGCTCCAAGCGGTCGCGCGATAGAGGTACGGTATATTTCTTTTTGAAGCACGGACCGATGAACAAATAAATAAAATCAAAAAACAAACAGATTGCCGCCATCCACTTGGTAGTGACGACGCATCTAACCCTGAATCTCTGCAAGAGAACGGTCAATCACGACGACTTAACTTCAGAAAGTGACGAAGATCTTCATTCCTTTTTTAAGAGTCAGGGTGTCACTGAGGTGTATAGGATAAAAAGAAAGACGTATGTGAAAATGATCCCAACGTCAACCCTGAGCCTTACATTTGACTGTCCGTCCCTTCCGGAAAGGATCAGTTGTGGTTCTACAACCTCCGTGAACGACAGTATGTTCCAAACCCTTTGCTCTGTTTCAAGTGTCAAATGTTTGGATATACTCAGCAATGATGTATGTTAGAGCACCCAGTGCAGTACATCCGTGCACGACCCACAACCCTGCGCTACACCACCACACTATGTCAATATTGTGAAAGTTACCATCCCACCAACTCCAACCAGTGCCCTACCTTACTTTGGGAAAGAGAGATTCAGAAGATAAGTCAGCGAAAATGTGTCCTTCCCTGTGGCCAAACGTCAGCACCAGGCTGCCAGTTGACCTGCCACGATCCTTCTTCAGTCCCCTAAAGCCTAAGTCCTTCGGGTAACAGCAAGTTGCCAAACACAACGTGCTTCCCCTCTAGAAGCGCAGGTCTGTTAGTCGTGTTATCCTGAAGACACCAATTAGAAAACAGTGTTCTCCAGGAATCATTTCTGAGTATCACTCTGTTTGTCATAGCTATAAATGGTATCGCATCAGTAATTCAAAAGCTTGTGAAAGAATCGCTCTTCGTTGAGGACTTTGCCATGTTTTGCTCCTCCAAGGGCATGTAAGTTACTAAGAGGCAATTACAGATTGTCCTCTACAAACTGCAAGAATGGAGCGATGGAACTGGATTTAAGTTCTCCGCCTCAAAATTCAGTTGCGTGCACTTCTACATAATTCATACAAAATCATCCTGCCCTTTTCTTGGGGGTCATGAACTTTCTTTCGTCAAGTACGCCACTTTTCTTGGCCTGACGTGCATAAAGAGTTTAACATGGGGAAATCATATTCAAAACTTGAAGTGCCGATGTGTATCACCATTGAATGTCCTTCGCACCCTTACTTGTAGGTCATGGGGCGTAGAGCGAGAGTATGTCTCTTGCGCCTCTATATGACCATCCGTTCTATTTTCGATTATAGGTGTATTTTAATGGGGCAGCGTCTCCGTCGACTATCCGGCCATTGAACACCATACACAATGCCGGTATACGGATCAGCACAGGTGCATACCGCACGAATCGCATTGAACGCCTCTTGACCGTGGCTGGTGAACCATCCCTGAGCCGAAGGCGAGATATTGTAATCGGCTCCTATGGTGCGAAAGTATCAGCTATAAATACTCCATCGCACCAAGCAGTTCTTCATCCAAGGAACAGAACATCGTATGAACTCAGACCATCGTTACCCCACCCTCCGTGTATCCGTCTCTACACGCTCTTGCAGAAACATGTTATAAAATTTCACATCCCTGTGAACCCCCTCCCCCGAAGTCGTGTTCCTCCTTGGAAACTGCTATGGCTTAAAATAGACCTGAGATTATCAAATTTTCTCCAAATCCGCAAGCACACTTCCTCCCCAGTACATTTCTGTCGGAATATCAGGAGATGAAATCCATGTATCCCGACTATACACTTCATATACACTGATGGTTCCTCCGAATATGGTAAAGTAGTTAGTGCTTTCTACTGCCTTAGTGCCACGCGGAGTTTTCAAATAGACTCTTTGTGTAGCGTTCATATTGCAGAGAAATATGCGCTATTGCAAGCTTTTAAGTTCGCTGAATCGATGGTATCAAAAGAAGCAGTGATCTGGAGTAATTCTAAAAGCTCGCTCGAATCCAACATCTCCTCTTCTTCTTGTGACCTTTGACATTGAACATCCAACATCAAATACATCACTTACTGATGCATCGTTAGAACTTTTTTTGTTAGATTCCTGGGGGATAATAGGAAACGAAATGGCTGACCAGGCAGCAAAGTTTGTCACGAGGAAAACTGAGGTAGAGCCATCACAGTCGAACCAAATGAAACCAAGGTGTTTAACAAACGCTCAGTTGTCAGTGTATGGCAAACTGAATAGCAAAACGTGGATTTTATGCTCACGAAAATCAAGGATTCCATAAATCCTTGATGTTCCTCAACCCGTGGCTCCAGGCGCGAGAAGATTATTCTGACACTTTGGATTGTGCACTGGCATTTCTCCCCCGAATAACTTCTCCGCGGTGACCCACCCATACTTGCGATAGTTGCGAGACTGGTTTTAACGTGGAGCATGCTCTCCTGCACTGTTCTAGGGTAAGAGATAGACGCTGAAGGCATCATCTTGCTAGCTCTCTAGCAGATATAATTTTAAAAGACGAATTTTCTCTCTGCAAGCTTTTTAGCTTTTTGCGAGATACTACCATCTACAACCTTTTCTCAAAGAAGAGGAAAATGCCAATTATTTTGACTTAAGTTGGAGATTATAACCCATTATTTACCCACTGGGTTGTTAACGACCACGTAGCGAAATTGTCCATGCTTTGTTACACCTCTCACATCGACGGCCCAATTAATACAAATTTGGCGCCAAGCTTGGAGCTCATTCATTTTGACAATTCTTTGAGGTAATTAAGAAGGAAAAATCATACATTTCAAACGTCGCGTTTTCTAGATACTATTAATTTGGCAAAACTCGAATTCTCTCTCACAAGAATTAAGAATTTATTTTATATGAAACTGTTTGAAATAAACCTTTAACTGCTTCCATAAGTGACCGGTAGATCGCCCTTTCCAATTTCCCGGAATTCCAATTTTTCCACATAACACACGACGAAATCGCATTCAGAATCTCCAGTCGTGAGCTGTTTTGTAGCGATCGTGTACAGAAGCTAAGTAATACGCATATTATTTATGCATATAACGAGAACGTTTATTTTCGTCAGACAAAGGTACCAATGACAATTTTTTCAATATTTAATTATGTGTGTTGCGTGTCTTTTAAGAATATCCTCTTCTGACGAGAACACGAACGAGAGGCGTTTGGCAAGACGTCTTGGTACAGTTTCTGCAAATGCTCTCCCAATCATGTAAGCAATATTTTGCAACCTCAACAATACCAGGCATCGCGTTGATATGCATTCTTGGAATTTCCTGCATCTCAATACTCACTCGACAATCTTTATCACCTTCCTGAGAATCGTTTTGCGCTCGTGTGTTGCGTCATTGTCAAATCCCGCACGGTCTACGACAGAACCTTTTAGTTTCTGAGGAAAGAGACTTAGGTGCAGTGATTTTGAATTGTTGTGAATTATAATTATAATATATGTATATTGCGTATATATGCGTATATATATATATATATATATATATATATATATATATATATTATAATATATGCGTAATATATATTTTGAATAATGTATGAATTTTGTTCATATCACTGATAAACGTTCAGTTGGACTTGTGTAAAAAAGTGGTGGGTCGTTAACGACTCAGTGAACTAATATGACTCTGTCATATTTCCCTAAAATTTCATCATTCTTGTGTGTTACATATATTCTGATTCTATTAATATATTCTGGCATTCTTATATTTTTCACATTTATAGAGGTCCCGCAAAGGGTTAAGTACCCACGAATCCTTTCATAGTAGGAGACTACAGGTCCCGAAGATATACTGGGAGATTTGGACATAGTAATTACCACGGCGTAAGATATACTTCTTACGTCGTGGTAATTACAGCCCGTCGGTGAAACTACTCCGATTGTGACTCCGGAGGGGAAATGTACAACAATCCTGATCGTTTCCGCCAAAAATTGCTTCGTGGTCAGGTAGAATTTTGGAGTGTGATTGTGGCAGTTAATAAGTAGTGAAAGCTTGAAGAGGGGGAATAGGTTTCGAGAGATGTTGTAACAAGGTAAAAAATTACAGACCATATTGCTGGTAACGCCTATGAAACGTTGCAACGTGCATACGTGAATGTGAGAAGGTACACGAAGTAGAACTGGTAGGTTGTGCGGCAAGGGAGAACTGATATTACCAACGAAGGATAGGTGGACAATAATATCGGTGTTAGTACATGCCCGACCCGAAATACATTCCGGACGGTCGGGGTCGAAATTGAGGTGTCGTTGTGTGAACGTTGTGGAAGGCCGGGGTCCCTGGTTTCCCAGCGAAGGTCGACCGTCCGAAGGGCGCCGAGTCGCGCCGAAGGCCGCCGATCGACGTGGCCGCTGGGGGGTATCCGAAAAGAAAATAATGGTTTATTGAATTCAAGGTATTGTGTAATCTGAGCTCATATGTATAGTTTTGGTACCAAAATGGGGATTGATCAAACCAGAGTTAACGTACGAAATTTGTGATTTTGGTAATAAAGTGTTTGTTTGTTTAAAAAATGATGATTGAGTTTTTCCAATGCTTCCGTCAAACCTTCAGAGGCCCATTCACGAACCAAGACCTGTCCCTTCTAAAATAAATATATTGGATCACACCGTATCAAAGGTATGTCACAATATATATATTCCAAAAACTTTACTTAGAATATAAGTAATGCAATTCATTTTGTGGATTGAATACGGGATTACAAAAACATCTGATGTTCTGATGGTAGTGTTGGTATAATCAACGACACTCATAAATATGGCTTAAATTCCTCTCCAATGAAAATTGTAGAAAATGGAAGCGTCACTTATTTCAAAAGATATGATAGCTAAATGGATTGTGATACAATTATGAACTTTAGGGAATAAATAAAAGATTCCAAAAAAGAGGACATAGAATATGTGAAAAAGTCAATTTTTTGTCTTTGTGAGTTAGATCTCTCTCTGACAGCACGCCTCAATTGTTTAAAACGAATTAACATCTCATGACGACAACTTCCATTGTTATCAGAGTCAAACATTTCGCAGTTCTCACAGAGGACGTCTCTTCAATCCTTTTTACAAATGGAAATTTTCCTCTTTTTCCATTTGAGCTCCCCACCACAATGGTATTTTGAGAATGCAGGTCGGTTGATTCAGGCCATTGCTTATGGAGTCAAAATCATGGAAACGTGAATTCTTACAAAAATTCACGAATTACGTAAATGCCAAGAAGGTTATCTTATGGAAACACAAAATCTCCGAGAATATGAAAGAATTAGTTACTTCAACAACGAAACCATTACCTGATAATAGTCATAACATCCACTATTGAATCATTCCATCTCAAATCGCACATTCACAAAACATGACTATCTTCAAACTTTTTTGTGAAGTCTAGGGTTGAAAAGAGGTGACGCGTATTTTTTAATTTTTTTTTCTAATCTCACCCGTTTCAGAAATATTGCACACATAAAATAATATTTAAAAAAAATAGTTTGTTCACAGGAACACGTAGGCAGCATGCTGTCCGCCAGACTCGCTGCTCAAACTATGGGGCGTCAATGACACAACGCATTGTGACGTCCAACGCAAAGGAGCTGCGAGACTTATGTCATGTTATGAATCGCAGAAACACACATATGGAATTCTTCTGAAGAAATGTGACTCTCAAGTTAATTTACACACAACTAACACTGCTAGGGTCTGCCTGAAACAGAGCAGCCTACTTTCTCAGATATATTTAGTCAGTTGTGTAAACAGAGAAATCTGTGAAACATGCGCATTGTTCTGTTAGGTTATTAAACATAGATAGTCTTAAAATAATATCAATATTGTTTTTTGCAGTTTCTTAATATGAAAAACTATAATTGCAGAAGTGTACGTATAGGTTCTGACAAAAACAATTGTTGAGAAGTTAAGATTTATTTAGATTTAGATTTATTTAGTCAAAAAAAGTAAAAACTGTTTGTGACGAGTGGGGCAGAAGATCATCTGCGAACGTTTTCTTGAGTTCAAGAATCCCTTCCCATTATTTAATCTATAAATAGTTAAAAGATGAGTAAAAGTTTAAAATAATTAAAAATAAATTTTAAAAAAGCGCGAGGTCAGCAATATTTGAAAAAAGAGACACTTTCGTTCCCGAGTTATAAAAAACGTATTTGCAACAGTAAACGAATTGCCAGTATGATTTTTCTGCATTGCATAGTAACTCTACTCCTACCATTACAAGCAAAAGGAGAGTTCAAAAACACGTGTGCATTGTGAA
>BOPP01000176.1:1437357-1449326 GCA_017312745.1 Gryllus bimaculatus | reverse complement strand
TTGAAGTTGTTTTAGAGTTATTTAAGAGCATATTTCTGAATTTTCGACGTTTCCTCCCCGGACATCTGTATATTGTAATGGCACATAGCATCCACCGTCTCGGTATCTATAGGGTAAATAAAATATTATTGTAGTATTGCATAATTCCATCTGCCTAGCAGGCTAAGAAATGTTTACGTCCCTTGTCTGTGCCTTTTCTCTCCCTGAGCTCCCTCCCTCCTCACCCCCGATTAACTTACAGGTCAAGTAAGCGATTATTTTTTTAGGCATGTTAGACCCATCCTCAGACCGACAGGCGCGAGCTGGGGTTGTCAACAAATCCTTTCTAACGACGCACTTTCTCTCTTGGGACAAGGCCAGACCCTCACGCACCCGCCTCACCCCCCAAGAATACGAGACAAAGACGGTTTGTTAGAACATCCACTTCCTCCTTCCTCTTTGTGCGTTATGAGGGGATGGGATCGTTCTAGAAATTTTCTTTCAGAATACAAAGCTGCTATTGGACCAAATTTAAATTAGACGCCCAATGTTTTTGCTAATCACGACGTTGGGTACTATAAAGAAAAGAACGGATTTTCGGTCACGGGGAGGAGGAGAGAGTGGGTTAGAGAAGAACTTGAGAGAAAGAGGAGGCGGACCGCTGGACGCAGCAGTCGCGACCGACTGAGTTCGATGGATTAGGCGGTCCACGGCGCGCATGGGTCGCGTCCGTGTGATTTCGAAATCTTGGTGACTTTTGCCAGGACTCTCTGTGGGTAGTCTTGGGGCCGGCCGTCATAAACAAACGTATGCAACTTTGTAAAGTGTTTCGAGCGCAACTAACGCTCTTACGTGACATGTTCCGTTAGGTGGAGAATTGAAATTATTATTGAACAATATGAGAGCTGTCGAAACTTTTCACACTCAGTAGACCAAGTGCGAAATAACAACAGCGGAATTATCTGGCATTAAGCGTTTGGGGCTCCGCAAATGGACGCCCGCTGGCGGCAAGAAACTGGGTCAACGCGCCACTGGGGCCCCCTTCGCCTGGAGAACGTCTGGCGCCCCGCCCCCGCCGCGGCCAACCAACGAACAGCTGGTCCCTGAGAACGCGACCACCGCCCTTAGGAAGACATCCGAGACGGGGGAGAAAGTGGTGGCATGTCCAATACGAGCTGCCGCTCGTTTTCGGGCTCTCAAAGCTCCACAATGAAATAAGAACTATTTTTTAATTTTTTTATTTTTGCTAAATGGGAAGTCGCATTCTGACATGTATTTGCTGTCTTAAATTTTAATTTTATGTACAATTTTAAAAAAATGTATTATTCAATGAGCTTAAGCATATTCTTCTTTTATTAACAAATTTTCTTATTCTTTTCTCCTATTTAGAACATTAAATTTTGTATTTTAACAGTAATGATTTGTTTCTTGTCAATTAACAATTCAACACCTTCAAATTGCCGTATAGGTATCCCAGACATCCCTGAGCTACCTTACTAGCAATATATCATGTGATCATGTGCGTGTGTGTGTGTACCATACCGACGTTATGTATCTAGGCGAGAAATAAATCTGTATATTTGTAAAATACTTTTAAAGTACTGGAAATATAATTAAATTGTTATTATGCTGACTTTTGTACATATATTAATATTTGCTAAAGAAAAATACTGCGGAAATTCTATGACAATATTTTAATACTCCGGTATCCTTTTTACTTTCTCGCCTTACGAATTCTTCGTAAGAACAGAAAGGTATGTAATCGTGCGCAAGAAAACGGCCAATTTTCACCAGAAAAACTCTTATTGTCGGGCTCTGGTAACAAAAAATTGGATAAATCCATTTGCTAAATTTAGAAAAAACTCTCTAACACGTTGTGTAGCCAGAATCCATGTTTTGTTGGTTCTTCATACCGTAAAATTGATTGACGGCAAAATGTCCGTCTGTCTGTATATGGTCAACGCTTAGAGCCTAAACCTCTCAGCCGATTTTCTTCAAAATTTATATTCCTCAATCGATCTGAATGAACTCGTGGCTTTCGGAGTTTCAAATGATATTTTGAGTTTGGAAAGTAGTTCACATGAAACCTCAAACACATTTCCAAAATTTTCTCAAAAACGGCTCCAAATTTTTGGATTAAATTTTGTCATTGAATAATGAGAAGGACGTTTAAGAGAATGGTGGATATCTCATTTTCGTTGACATAATTAAAACTTTAAAAACTGAATTATATTATGACACCAAACTGTAAATGAAATGTATTTTAAAATTTAATATTCAAGAACTGATTGCATTAGGAAATAATTCTCTAGCTTTTATATTCAAGGATTGAAGAATTGATGTTCGAAAATATTCAAATATTGTCACAATATAACTCAAACTTTTGCGAAAACTACTAAAACTACTAAACTATTTTAAGAAACGGGTACATGAGATGATTTAAAAGTCTAATAGTGAAGGACAGGTTGCATTAAGTAAGAAATTTGCATATTATTATTAGGCTAACGCAGTGTCTTCACACAACACTTACAGAAGTAACTAATGCATAAGAAACTAATATTAGAAAGCAATAGTTACGGTACTTTTTAAAAAATTGTTGCGTCTATACAGACGCAACGCGTCTTCTAGCTCCTTGAGGAGCGTTGAGCGCCCTGTGGAAAAATCCTCCGTTACATTTACAATTATTTCAGTTAGAGTAATTCCCCTATATTAAGCGCCCTTTAAGGGCCTCTGGGTAGTCTAGTCCCGTCCGTCACAGTAAAGTCAGATTTTCGCTTATAGGTAGCGTCTTCGCGCTCGCGTCTCGCACGCGCCCTGCGTCATCTACCCGTCGGTTTAGAATTGGGAAGGAATAAGGATAGGGGTAAGGTTTAGGACGCCTCACGGGAGTTGTACTAGACCTGTGAAGAATGCAAACTCGTTTTGTCTTACAAATTTCACATGAGGCTCCACGGGGATTCTACGGGAACCCGGAACCTCAGTGGTGAAAGGCAAGCGATTTCGCCACTGAAACACGAGAGAATTTTCAGTTCATATTCTTTTCAGTATTAGAGACAGATCAGTTTCTCTCAGAATTGACTTAAATATTCCTACTTTTCTCTATAGAAAGGAATCAAAAAGGTGTATTCATTCGGGTAGGTAGTAGAGAACTCCAGCGCTATAATTCAATTTGAAAGCCTCTTTGAAATATTCTAAAAGAATATAATGTCTAGAAATAGGGCAGTTAAAAACATTGTGAACCATTTTTTAGAACATTCTGCAGGTAAATTTCAGCTGGAATGCAATCATCAAAATACGATTTCATTTCATAAGGTTCTCGTTACTACAAAACACACCGAAGCCACTGAAATTACTCTTACAGTCATCTGATCTTAATCCAATTCAGAATTTGTTGTCATGGGAAATCGAAAAAAGGGTTCAGGATCGTCAGTCAACTGCGAAGGCAGCTCTTAAAAGAAAAATTGTGATTAGTGGAATAGAAGCCATCGTGTTTAACTGTTGGACAGCGCGCTCGCTTTCCCCTACGCCGACAGGGGTTCGATTCCCGATGAGGCAAGATTACAGTGTGCGTTTTCTTTGCAATGTCCTAGTAAATGTTGCTGTGTAACGATGAGAAAATTCACTTCTCAGGTTGAGAAGACCGGAAAAAGGAGTGGGGATTCCTACGTGCTAACCACGCGTACCCCCTTAACCAATGGCCGCGAGGCAGGGACGTCGCCGGTAGGCCTGAGCCCGTTCACGGGCTGGTGCGCCAAGTACATACATACCTACAGTGGAACAGAACTTCTCCTTCCCAGACAAGGACGCTCGTGCATTCAGTCTATCAAGACTATCGGGCTATTGTGGTCAAGGTCATGGGTTTCCCACAAAATATTAAAGACTGTTTTTGTTTCCGTTCACTCTAGTGTTTTGTATTACAAAACTAATGTATGGCCAATTTTAGTTCGCAGAAAAGTCAATTTTGATATTTATGTTTATATTTTTTTATTAGTTTCAAACGAGTGAAAAACTTGATATATTGAAGTCAATATGTGTTTAATAACTCAGTGAGATCTTTAAAATAACCAAATGACGTAGTAAACTGCAAAACTGTTTTATTTCTGTTCACATGTCATGTATATGAGTCATTCCACGTCACGCACACTCACAAAACATCACTATTCAGGGCCTTGAAACTTTTTTATGAGGTCTAGGATTGAAAATAGGTGACACGTATTTTTTTATTATTTTTTTTCCAATCCTACCCTTTTCAGAAATATTACCGATTATTTTTTCCGAACAATCATGGGCGCGCTAATGTTTAATTTTCTTAACAGCATTCTTGAGAAGTTCGAAATTGACTGGTTGCCGTCAAAAGAGCTATGTCTATTGGAAAAACTGGTTTTCAAAATTCCTTCTCGTGACGAGTAAAGTGAAGTTTTTTTCAAGAAAGAGAGAAAAAACCCTACCTGGTCATGCTACAAATATGTTGGGCAGTGACAGTGATGAATAAATCGTTGGTCCTGGCCACTCAAACCTATCACCTGATACGAGTAATAAAGAAACAGACCGAGTAAGTTCGTCTTCTGTTTCTTCTGCTGTCTCCGTCCATCGTTTGCCGTCTTCTGCTCTCTTCAAAACCCAAAAATAAAATTTGACCGTCGGTGTTTTCTTAGTCCAGTGTGAGTTTTTTAGAAAATTATTCTTTCGCATTTGATGTAATTCACATACTGCTGTGAATTAATGTTTGTGCTACTCTGCATCCTTTCTACTATACTACAGAGAAGGAAAATAATTAAAAAGTAATTATCGATGCCTGAAACACGACACGAATTCAATTCACTCTGTTCAGTGTAAACTCATAACACTTCTCAAGAAAGAGAAGGAAAAGATCCTAGATTGAGAGAAAACTATAGACCCATCAGTTTGCTCCCCACAATATCAAACATTTTTGAAAGATTGATTCTCAGTAGACTAAATAAATACCTCACTGAAATAAAAGCAATTCCCGATGAACAATTCGGCTTTAGACATAACCATTCATGTACGCACCAATTACTGAGACTAACGGAAAGTATTGCAGAGAGCTTTCATCAAAAGAAACATACTGTAGCAGTTTTCTTAGACATTGCACAGGCGTATGACAGGATCTGGCATACAGGACTAATGCATTAATTATGTAATTAGGGAGTCTCTGATTACATCCAAAAAATAATCCATAGCTTTCTTACTAACAGAAATTTCATGGTAAAAGTCAATGAAACTTTATCAACCCCTCGAAACATATCAGCAGGTTTACCTCAAGGCTCTGTACTCTCTCCGACACTATTCAATGTTTACACTTCAGATATTCCTCGAATGACAGACACCAAATTAGCTCTCTTCGCTGATGACAGAGCATTATTCACTGCTCATGAAGCCATTCTCATATCCCAAAATAGGATACAAAATAATCTGGAAGAAATAATATCGTGGACAAATCAGTGGAGAATAAAAATTAATCCAGAAAAATGCCAAGCAAAAATATTCACACTTCGTAGACCAAGAACGCCTTAAAAATCAATTGCAGCCCGATTCAATGGAATATAGGCCCAATTAAATATCTTGGTGTGCACTTCGATAAAAGATTAACATATCCTTGCATTAGTAAATAAAGCTCAGGAGAAAATGTCAAAACTATATCCAATAATAAATAGAAAATCCTCATTAAAAATCGAATGCCAGCTCATGATATTTAAATCAATCATTTTACCCACCCTAACATACGCTTGCCCTGTCAGGGGAAATGCAGCACACTCATCAATAGAGTAACTTCAGACAGTACAAAACAAATGCCTTAGGAAAATCATACAAGCACCCTGATTTATACCCAATTCCCAAATACATGGGGAGCTACGTATGGATCTAATCAAAGATCACATCTCTACAATTTCGAAATGCTTTTATACTTCACTCAACATTTCTCACTAAACAAATAACTTCAACCTAGGACCTAATGCTGTACACCCCTGCCGCATCAAATCCAAATTCTCTAAAGAAAAGTTCCGCCCCCCGTAAGCACATGATAAAACCAATTCAAACATCCAACCTAACATTAAAGCATGCAAATTTTAAATAAACAATAAATCATTCCAATCCAACACCTTAAAAACGGAGCAGTGATGCCAAGCTCAAAATGCCAAGGATGCATATTCCTAACAATGAAAAATCTATGCCCTTCAAAGGCCACGTGGCCGAACAAGAAAAAAATAAATGAAAAAAAAGAAAGATAATGACAGTGTTAACAGACACATTTTTCGGATGGGGTCAGTGCGTAGTATTACAGAACAATGCGAGTTTATGCTTCTACAAAGATGCCTTCAATGTGAGTGCTGAATGGTATTTTTTCGCTTTGCAACGTAGCAGACGTAAAAGCTAACTTTCAATCCTGAAGCCTACCTAACCTATTAATTTACCAAGGAAGTGATTTAAGTGGGCTGATGATAACGTGAAGAACATGACCTTTATAATTTAGCAACGCTGAAAAATGCTTAGAAAGAGGTCCATATAAAAATGATATAACAAAAAACAGTAGAATGCACAAAGAAAGTACAATTAATTTCTTTATGAAAAGGTGAATTATCGATGATCTCTGTAGATTGAAGTAAAAGAAATATCAATGTACCACATATTCTATTCACGTACATATTCCCTCCGTTAAATACTAAAATGAATGCGTTTGTCACTTTTTAATTTGAATTTAATCGTCTATGAATGTCACATGTATGCACATGGCACTTAGTAAGATGTGAATGGATACTTCTATTTATTGTTCTGTGAAAGTATATTTATGGTAATCGTCTACTGCTGCACGTGATTGATGGGGGACATTCTGGCAGAAACAGCAGCAAAACAGCAAGTAGACATATCTATATTATTTAAATTCTAATAATTATCTCGATATCTCACTTTGCAACTAACCAATTTTATTTAGAACTTTTTAGAAATTTCAATGGTATTTTTTTCAAATTTTTAAACTATCGAGTTTGGTAGAAATTAAAAAAATAATATAGGTCAAAACGTTTTTAAAGTAATTAATGAATTCAATATATACATCAAATGAAAAAGCATCTTTTGTTCTTTGTTTTCTCGCAAAATATTACATTTCGGACACAATTACAACCCGAGTTGAAAATGATTAACTTTAGCGATGCGAGCATTATTCGAAAATTTTGAATATTCATATAATCTCGAAAAATAATATTTTGGAAGAAAAGAAAAACATGTTTCATATTTTTGTGTATACTCTTCAAAGAAAAAAGTTTAAAAATCTGGGACATCTGGGTCAAATTTTCCTTAAATTTGTGCGATTTGACGTGGAATGACCCATATATGACATGAATTTCGCGAGTCACCGTAGGTGACAAAGTTGAAAATGGAACTCGGCATTCGACAAAATTTAGAGAACATTATAGAAAAACTTTATATTTTCCCCGTCAAAGCATTTGACTAAAATATAATTACAAGGTCATGCTATGTCACTCACTCTCATTAAGTGTATCTGAACTAGATACGAAGAAGGACACAAGTGTAACATTACAAATCTTCCAATGACAACAAATGGAAAGAGTCAGTTTGAGGTGTTCTTGGTGGTGATCCTTGAAGGTCGAAGTGCTCTTGCGTGAAGTTAGTGAGGCGCGCCACCTAGGGGCAGACCCCACTCAACGCCGAGAACTTGCGGGAAACAGGTTTCCGCTTTCTCAGCTGCCACACCCAAGTGGGGCGCGCGCGGGGGTAGGGCACCGTTGGATGACCTCCACAGAGCACTGCGCAAAGAACGCGCCTTCGGGATTGTTATATGGCTCCATTTTGCTTTGGCGAGCGCGCGTGCCGCAGATCGGATTAGCGCCTCGTCCGTCGTCTTTGAATGTTTTAAGAATGTTAATCTAATTTTTTAATACCGTTTTTTTTTTACGAATACAGAATATACAGCAGGGAATGAGAATTTTTGTCACAATATCTTATTAATGATACATATATTCGTCACATAATTCGTTTAAGTTCAGAATGACGTCACAACTTTTAGAAGGATGGCATGTTCTTGTGCACGTAAAGGTTCGTCGGGCATCAGTAAGTGGTTTGTTGTATTGTGCAGTTGATGAATTTGAGTTTTCTGTCACATTAACTTCCTCGCTACCGCTACGGCGTTATGTAATGCTGCGCGAAAAAAAACGCAAATTTTCTGCAGAAAACTTATTACAGGGATCTGGCAACGAAACAGTGGATAAATCCAGATCCTAAATTTAGAATAAAAATCCTCTAACACGTGGTGTACCCAGAATCCACGTTTTGTGGGTCCTTGATATCAAAACGTCGTTTGACAGCAGAACGTCTGTCTGTTCGTCTGTCCGCCCGTTTGTTCGTCAGCTGTGAATAACGCTAGCGTCCAAACCGTTCAGCCGATTTTCTCGAAAATTGATATTCCTCAAACTCTCTGGCTGATGTCGCGGTCCTTCACATTTGAAACCGATATTTTCATTTTGGAGGGTACTTTACATGAAACACGTGGGAATTTTCCAAATTTAAAAAAAAAGGTAATTTTTTTAAACTAAATCGTGTTGTTACATAGTGTAAAAGACGTTTGAGAGAATGGTGCAGGACTCATTTTCGTTAAAAAGTCTCATCTTTCGAAAATTGTAAAATTTCAAACTTTTTTCGGCGTCTTCCTACAACTAAAATACTAAAGACAGCGATTTTTCTTTTATTAAAATCTGTTCTTTAAAGATAGATTTTCATATAAGAAACGAAGAATACGAATTATAGGGCATAGTTCCTTGTTGTACGTCATTGTTGTTACGCCGCACTGATAATAGAAGGCGGTAATGACGTTCGCGTTAATATAACCCTTTCGTTATAATAATGACTTTTCGTTCGCGTTAATATAAACTAATAATTTTATTTATGGCTAAAATACGCATCGCGCATCGTTGGTACGTTTATGTAGAATGTGAATACTCTGAATTCAATTGCAGAAACTGCTTTCGTTTATAAGGATTTTTATATATACACGGGATTTAATATATTACACGGGATGTCCAAAACTCGAAAATATGCTCTTAAGACAATTTGAAGTAAATTTTGTCTAAGAAACTAATTGGATAATATGAATGGCTAAGCCGCAATAAACACTCTAGGCAACACATTTGCATTTGCAATGCTTATGCAAACATTTGCAATGCAGAAGCTTATAAACACTCTAGAAACATATAAATTGTTTAATATATATGAAAGAAAAGAATACATTTGTTTACAAAGATATATTAACACAGAAATAAAAATGCAACAGAACTGTGCAAATTGGGTCTTTCCAAAATATTTGGCAGCACTGAACTCACTTCTTTTTCAGCACGTCTTTAAATTTACGCTGGTGTACACTTACAAAAGATGTTGTGAATGTGCTCCTTCTCTGATGCACAACTCAGCGCGTCGTAATAATGAAGTCCATACTGACTCTAATATTTTACCAGTTAGTCCCGATTTCCTCAAGAACAGCACACATTCCCATTACAAGAGAACCTCTGTTGTAAACATTTTGCGGTTATAGTAGACGTTTAATTGACCCCTAAGATGAAAATCGAGTGGAATAAGGTTGGGCGATCTTGCTGGCCAGTTTTGAGGGCCACCGCGACCTATCCATCTTCCTTTCAATTCTTTTCCATTTCTTTTCAAATGTGGCGGTGCTCCATTGCGCTGAAAATACACCGAGGAACGCAGAGGTAGAGGCACATCACCTAGATGGGAAGATAATTCATGTTCTAAGAACATAAAATATTATCGTGTCTCCAGTTAACGTCCCGTCAAAAAGTGAGGACTTATAATTTTATATCCAACAATTCTGCACCACACATTTAAGGAAAATTCTACTTGGAATTGCTTTTTACGTGTTCCATGTGGATTAGGAGGAGCCCATATAATAGAATTTCTAGAATTAAGTATTCCACTTCTCGTGGACTGTGCCTCGCCTGTGAATAACATATGCCTGACAATATCAGGTCTTTGTAGAAGCGATTCTCAGTCTTGTGGTTGTAAATTTTGAACATTGCAAAACTTGTAAGAAAACAAACCTTCATTATGAAGGAATTTACACACTGCACTCTTGGCATCACACAACCGAGAAGATACTCTTCTTACAGTGTTTGATGGATTTTCTTAAGCCTCTACAACAAGGTCACTTACTTGTTTGGTAGTTCGAGAAAGGCCGCGTGCGGAAGTCGTAAATATTGAACAAGTTTCTCGCAACCTTCGGAAGGCGTTAATAAATACGCTTTATGCGGTACATTACGATTAGAAAATTGTCTGTGATATCCATGTACTACCGATCTTTCCGCAATGCCGTCACCAAAAGTGTAAACATAAATGATGTATGCGTATTCATCGTTCCTGTAACTTCGCAGAATTTTCATGCAAAATGCACGTCGCCTTAGTCAAACGTGTACTGACAATAAACCCATATTCGACACTGCTTCAGGTTCTCGAGATAAACGCAGGCGGCGCGCTGAATATTGTGCCGCATTCGACCTGTCTGGCTGTTCGAATCCAGTTTTCGGTCTTGGCGAGTACCAATCGCTTCTCTTCCATACTTCACAAAATTACCACGCGAACATTGCTAATAAAGGATGAATTGACTACATGTTTATAGAACTTTTTTACTCAAAACAACTTGAAAAGTTGGCAACTTTTAAAGTTGCGACATTTCCTCCTTATATATTGTGGCGTCACCAAATTTCATTATATTAATGTAAAATTAAGATAGTTTTCCCCACGGAAAGAAAGTAGGTTGCAAGACTGGGCTCTTGTCACAAAGGATCCTTTTCAACGGGCCAGCCGCTCGCCGGTCGCCAGCTGTCCCGCCCGCCCGCCAAATAGGGTGCCGTTCGCAGCAGACTTACTTACGACAAGCCGCCCGCTCGGCGCTCGCCCGTCGCACGCCCCTCGTTGGCTGAAGATCCGCAGGGAAGACCTTTCCCCACCCCCTTTTCGGGAAACCCGTGCACACTTAGCAAAACAATGACCGCCGGCGTCTTGGCCCGGAGACAGACCCCGCCCGCCGGCCATTCGCCACGCGCAAGGAATCTCCCTACAACACTTCCGGAAATCCCAGAGGTATTGTTTATAGTGTGACGTCATGGATACTCACAGCGACCACAGACACAGAGCTTTCGTATAACAATATATTGGGGGAGTCCACCTCCGGAAAAAAAAAAAAAAAAAAAAAAAAAAAGGGGGGGGGGGAAAAAAGAAAAGATAAGAAGTTTAAAAACGTCAAAACGGTCCCCTCTTTATGCAAATGGCTTAATATAGAAGCCGTAAAGCACACGCCCTTCCCGAAGCGTGGAAAAGAAAAAATTCAAGTCCCCGAATTAGGGGAAACCTACATATTGCGGCAGTGCGGATCACAAGCAGACAAAAATTTACTCACGCGTGACGTTAGAAGAATTGCAGAAAACGGACGTTGGGAAATATTCCCATTTCCGCGAAATCGCAAACTATTAGGGACTGGAACAGTTTTGCCTGGTTGACCATCTTTCGATCCCATTTCCCCCTCAAAGGCTGAGCAAATTTAAAACCTACAATTAGTTTCTTGATCGTGGATATGTTATCAAAATATATTTATAAAATTCAGTGCCAATTACCATATGTCTTCTTTTGTATTAGTATTATTAATTGTTGTTTAGTATAATTAATGTTATTATCATTATTATCATTAAGTGTTATTGTTATTATTATTATTATTATTTATTATTATTATTATTATTATGTGCACGTGCAGTGGGCGTGCAAGTGCAGTGACTGTGCGACTGAGAGAAACGAGTGAGTAAGAAAGCAAATTTAATCAGCTCGCATGTATCCAAATGCGGTGAAGTCGAATTTGGTGAGTAGAGTTTTATTTTGAAAGGTGACGGTGAAATGTTCATGAGATTTGTAACATTTGTAGAGCTTTGTTATAGTGTTAAGTTCTGCTAATTGCTTAC
>BOPP01000176.1:1412195-1431087 GCA_017312745.1 Gryllus bimaculatus | reverse complement strand
GTTAGTGTATTCTGCCACCAAGTTCTCACACTTAATTGCAGAATTATTAATAAATCTAATCTAATCTCACAACTGCACACGTCCCATACCATCACAGTGCGCCAGCACGAGCTTGAACAGTCCCCTGTTGACATGCAGGGTCCATGCATTCATGAGGTTGACGCCATACTCTTACACGTCCATCCGCTCGAAACTGTGCGAAAAGAGGTACTTCCGACCAGGCAACGTGTTTGTCAGTATTCATTTACATGTCAGTATTCACGGGCCCAGGCGAGACGTAAAACTTAGTGTCGTGAAGCCATAAGGGTACACGAGTGGACCTTCTGCTCCATGCCCCATATCGACAATTTATCGTTGAATGGTGGGCTTGTTAATAGCCCAGCATTGCAATCTGCAGCAGCAGTTCACTTCTGAATATCTATTTGCACTGATCACTTCTCTAGACTATCACACCGATCCACCTACCACTGTCTGATTCACTGTCCACAGTCCTCTGTGCCCCTGTTCTCCTACTGCACCGCAATGCACACTTCATAAATCAGCTTCTACTTCAGACTGACTGCTGTTCACCTACTGCACCGCTGTACACAGCAATGCATACTTCACAGCTTAGCTTACACTTCAGAATGACATATACTGCATACTCATGGACTAACTGACTCACTGTTTACAGCTAGCGGCCGCCATCAGCTGCGAATTTATACCTGACCGGCGCCCACCTCGACCCATCCGGAACTTGCGCGACACTTCTACGCGACTGGCGAATAACCCGGAACCGATCAGTTGGGGGGGGCGGGCGCCGACAGATGACGCAATATTACAATATATACTGTGGCGTTTGAGAGAAGCTCGGAAACCCCACAACACCCACACGGCGTCAGCTAATCCAGAGAAAATCACCGGGACACAGGGGAGCTATCTGTTAGTTGCTACCCGAACTTCCAGTACACGGAAAAACTCGAAAGTGTTCGTCGTGACGTCACGTTACTTATAAATAGCGGAACAGCTGACGGATCGGTCCTTTTATCTGTACGAGGGCGGTGAGCCGGTAGGGCGGAGTCGACATATTGTCATTGGACAGCGCAAGTAAGAACTTCTTTCTGAACCAGACATCGAGGTGCGAGGTCCAGTGCGGTAAAACAGAGGTAGTAATTAGGGAGAGCACTATTCTTTTGTACGGGACGTCGAAGAGTTCGGACGTGCGTAGAGAGCTAGATGTGAGAATTCTGAGACACAATTTTGAAAAAAGTATAGTGTGATTGCGGAAGATTCGCCTTCTGAACTGTGATCAACTAGACGAAGTGCATAACGACATGGCATAATGACTATGGAAAATAGTTGTGTAGCTAGTACGAGGCGGAATAGGGGCCGCGAGAGCGAGAACTGTTGTAAGCTGTTACGAAGCGTCAGTAGAACTATGCAGTTAGCTACACGTTTAAGAAGGGTTGTAAAAAAAACAGAAAACCGATACGTTAGCATACACGCGTGAGGACTGTGAAGTATAGGAAAATAGTGCTGCATAGGAAGAGCGCGAAGAAAGAAGTAGAGGGGAGGATTCCGGTGCCGGGCGTGTTCAAGAGGTGAGACAAAAGAAAATAGGTCGTGGATCTGGTGGCAGGAGCGAAAGAAGGTGGCGTTTCAAGCGACATCGCCGACGGTTGGTTTGCGAGGAAGAGAGGCTACGATGCATCCGGAAGTGGGCCAAGGCCATATAGACGGCGACGCAGAACGGCTTGCAAGCTGTGCAGTGAGTGCCCATCAAAGCTAACAAAAATTCTGTAAAACGATTAGCAGCCGACAAAGACTTGAACGTTAGCATAGCAGCAGAAAGGCTGTGATAGTAAGTTTGCATATTCACGTAAAATCTATATAACGGCAAAGCAATTGAAAAAACCTTGTACGCCAGTTCATTCTAATGATAAATATTTCGAGAAAAGCTGTGCTAATCTTTGTTTCTCAGTTTTGTGTAATCTTGACATGGAAAATTGAACAGTACATAATTGTAGTGAGTAAGCCATACAATAACGTGTTCTGCTGAAAATCTACGATTCTGGGTAGAAAAAGGGATATAATCTTGTTGCAATCCTCAGTCAAGGGAGTTAATTGTGCTGTTTAAGCGGTGCTGGCCAAGCAATAGTTACCGTGCACGGGTTTTTGTGCTAACAAAGTAGTGAATTAGGAGGAAATACTCGAACCAGTGTGAGTAAACCATAACAATTTTTAAAGGGTGTGAACAGTATTTTTAATTTCGTATTGAATGTTTGTGTGCAATTTGATATTTGGGATTTTGTGTATTCTGTGTTAGTGCAGATATATGTGTCATATTTCTGGAGAATATACGCACTGTTTTTACCTAATTTTGTGTCTGGATGTGAATCTTTCTCATACCCCAAAAGATCCTGCCACATTACCACAACGAGATTACAAAGCTCGTTGAGAGCATTCTTTCCATCGCCGGCAACTACGAGGCAAGCGTTAGAATACATATATATATATATATATATATATATATATATATACATATATACACTTAGGTAAGTCAATAAGTATCTGCAATTTTGCTCTAATTTTGTTTGGGTTGGCTCTAGGGATTAGTATGCTCATCAGCCACTAGATGGCACCGTTGCCCTCGTCAATGGTAAGTTTCAGCGTTATCAGATCAGTTCACTAGGCGCTGTTACGACGTAAAGATGGTCACGCCACTCTCTGTTTGCACCAAAAAAGAACAGCGCTCCGTAATCGGTTTTTTGTGATCTGAAGGTGTTCCAGAAGTGGAAATTCATAGAAGACTTACTGCACAGTACGGGGACAATGTTGTATTGCCGCAGCGAAGTGTGTATCAGTGGATTGAACAGTTCAAAAGTGATCGAACGAGCGTGAAGGATGAGGAAAGAACCAGGCGTCCTGCTGCAGCCGTAAATGACGACAATATTGAACAAGTGCGTGCTTTGATACTCAATAACAGACAAGTTTAATGTTGATGAAGTGGCAAACTATATGCACATTAGCCCTGGTTCTGCACAATAATGCACAACAGGGTAAACTTTCATGAAGTCTGTGCGAGATGTGTTCCGAAAAACACAATGAAGAGCACATGCGCAATCGTGTGAGAATCTGCCGGCACCTATCGGATCGTCATGCTAACGCAGGTGAACACGTTTCTGAAACGAATCATCACTGGAGATTGCACATGGGTTCATCACTTCGAACCAGGGAGTTAACGGCAGAGCATGGAATGGAAGCATCCAGAATCGCTATTCAAAAAGAAATTCAAGAGTCAACCTTCTGCAGGTAAAGTGATGCTCACAGTTTTTTTGGGATTCTCAATGTCCAAATCTGGAACATTACCAGGACAAGGGGTCAACAGTAAACAGTGAACGTTACAGTATAATGCTGTTGAACAAGTTGAAGGTTGCAATTCGCAATAGGCGTAGAGGTCGATTGCCGGAAGGAGTTCTCTTCTTGCATGACAATGCGCATTCACATACCGCCGCCCACACCGATCAAACTCTTCAGACGCTGGGTTTCGAGGTGTTGGAGCACCCGCGTACAGCCCCGATCTCGCCCCATCAGTTTACCATCTGTTTGGTCTACTTAAAGATGCTCTAAGAGGCCGTCGATTCTGCTCCGATCAACAGGTAAAGGAAGCGGGGCATACGGCGGGGCAAGCGGGGCTTTTTTCCGAGGGAAATACGGCGGGGCGAAAAGGTTTTTTCCGAGGGAATCGGAAATCTTGTTCACCAATGGATCAAGTGCCTTGAGAAGCAGGGTGACTACGTCGAAAAATGAAATAAATAAAACTTGTGTACTTTCGTTGTAATAAATTATAAAAATTGATTGCAGATACTTATTGACTTACCCTCGTATATATTATATAAGAAGAAATTGTCATATATTAATTTTACATACCCATTAACAATATCGCGAGAAAGAAAGTGCTGTTGTAGCACCACTAATTGTTATTAACGGTGCTATTTGAAACATTTGTATAAAGATGCACTGTCCGATCGATTAGTGATTCCGTCAACGGCTAAGGTCATTAGTCCAGAAAGTGAAGATTATTAGTGTCTTTTTATGGGGGGTGGCGGTGATTATCCTTCGCTAGCTGGTGAGCTCTGGAGTCGACTTACGCCAGCTTGCAAGAATTTCAAGGATTTCCACAACCAGGTATCGCTCATCAACGGGGCACCACGTCAGCCGGGAAAGATTCTAAGCTACCGAATGGTCTTCCGACATGTGCCGTCGGTGGCAGAAAAAATGTGCGATGTCCTGATCTGAACTTTACCACAGTTTGGGTTCCCCTGTCCCGCCCTGCTCTATTTCAGATAATTTTGACATGATCATCTATTCATCGTGAACATTACAAAATGGCGGCAATCGCGATTTATATTATGGTAAATATTTGAAAATAAATATTAAAGGAACCGACAGTTTTACACAAATTGTAGTATATGAAATTAATTAAAGAAATAAAGGTATGCAATTTCACAGCAATACACTTTATAAAACAATAATAATACGCGATTTTTAGCATAACAATTACACTCGACAAGGAGTAATAAGCTCCAAATCTACTTTTCATCTTTTACTGTACTAATATGTAATATACAATGCAAATTATTTGCCAGAGTGACCTGTCTAATCTAGTTATCTTATTAGAAAAAGAGAATAACTTTAAAAAAACACGTTTTTTAGCCAGTTGCACAAACACATATCCGAAATAGCTTTCAATTGTGAAATACTTCTTCATCCGTTTCTCAGATGATCGAAAATACTGTATGATTACGGAACGTGAACACATTTTTATAGAAATATCATTGATATCTAAAATACTAAACAAAATAAGAATATTTTAAGTTCATTTAGTCACAGTGAAAGTTTTCTACTACAGCCTTTATTATTGGCAAGTGCAGCTCTAAGCGAATGAATGATTTCTAATCTTTGTTAGGGGATCACCATTAATAATTTCACGTCAATATAACGTATGTTTGAATGCATTTTACGTGGTGTGGGATATTAAAAATCGTATGTAATAGCTAGTCTTTGAGGACTTTTACGCGTGAATCAGGAACGAGATATGATTCTTATAAAATATTTTTTATCTTAATGTTTGCAAAGCTAGAATTGCGTGATCACTTTGGAGGGACACACACATCAATATATTATTTACATGTAATTTAAGTTTGATTTCTATCCAACGCAAATAAAATAATATTTTTATTATTATATATAATAATAATGTAAATATATTAATATTTTACGTCTTTATAAACTTCAAATTACATATTTACATATTATTATATATATATATATATAAAGAAATTTTAGTAAAGTCCTATAAAATGAATTCAAGTTGAATGTTTAAATTATAACGAAAATACGTATTATTATTGAAACGCGCTGCTACTGGTACATACAATGCAATGCTTTAAAATTAATTTCCTACTGATTGATAATTTATGTTTGTATGGAGTATATCTCACCCAGAGACAATTTTGCAAAGCATATCTAAATAACAACAAAATGAAATTATGAAATACATAATTCGTCCATCTTTGGTCGCACTATTCGGTGATATTTAATACGCAAGTAGGTGTTGAAGTCCTCAAAGAAGGAGAAATATGCGCTATCGCTGTTGCCTTCGCGACCAAATCTTCGGGGTCACCATTGCGTGTCTCTTTGTTAAGTCTTAGGATTCGGGACGTGGTATTAAATATTTCAACCTATAACTTGAGAATACATGTTTTATACCATGAGAAAGAAATTATGAACAAATGACTGGAGTTTTAAAATGGTCTACCTTTGGAATAATGCATCAGAAGTTCTCCTGGAAATTGTAATAAGATTTTCTATCATTTATCGATAAAATGCCGTGCAGTGAATAGTGAATTATTTGATTCCGTCTAATGCGAAAGGCAGAGTATTTACATTGATGGGTTTCAAATATTGTAACGTTTCTTAGTAGTGAATTAAAACAATGTAACATTTTAACAAAGACGTTTATTTTGTTTCTTAATGATACACTAAAATACTTGATTTATGGACAAATAGGTTGCACAATCCTTGTGTTCTTCACTTGGTTATTTCCTCACACACGACTCACTTCTCTTATTTTCTTTCTTCGATTATTTATTTACACTGTTCACTTTTTCTGCACTATCGCACTGTCCGATGCACCTATCGTCGTCTGCTGTCCACTGCGCTGGCCGTAGTTCACTGCGCTGGCCACAGTTCACGGCGCTAATCACTGTCCTCTGCACTGTTGTTCACCGACTACACCGCTGTTACCCGCAATGCACAATTCACAGCTCAGCTTCCACTTCAGACTGCCAGCGGTCGCCGACACCAGCGCATTTATACCTGGCTTGCGCCCGCCAGGACCTTTCCGAACTTGCGTCATACTTCTACGCGACTCGCGAATAACCCGGAACCGTCCAGTTCGGGGGAGGCGCCGGCAGATGACGCAATCCGCGCAGCGGATTCCGGCATATGATGCAATATTCGTTACAATATGTTTTAATAGCGGAGTTGACATCCATTGGTGCGACATACAAGAAAGGTAAATTTTACGTTTTCTCTTTTTACTCTATTCCCTAAATATTTCGAAATCATAATTCATTTATTTTTTTACATAAATACTATGTTTACTTTACAACCTGTAAATTACGAAGAATAGTTGTTCCCATTGAAAAAGTGACCATGCTGGTAATTGGTAAAAGTTTACAAATAACAATTGAGTAATATCTGATATTTGGGCACTAAGGGACTACACTAGGAAATAACCGAATTTTCTTTGTTTTCATTTCATGTTTTCAAATAAGATCGTTACTTTGCTATTAGGTTGGTATTTTGACAAGGTCTTTTAGTGCCACTTAGTTGAGTCTGCACATAATAATGAGGCTTATCCAGGATCTTCCGCCTCGAGTCAAAGGCTACAGGTAAAAAAAATATCCCCCCCCCCCTATTTTCCAAGAAAGATTTTGCAAGTAAAATTTACGCAACGTCCAATTTATGTTTTCACAATAAATTTTAAACATTATAACGCTGTAAACGTTTGAAGTAATTTGCATGCTGCTTGTAATCATTTCCCAATACAACACTGAAATATGCAGTGTGCCTGTTAAACGTTATGCATATACATCTTAACGAATGATTTAGTGAGGAAGTTGAATGATTTTAAAAAATATTGTTTTTTAAAGTGGATATTCTAAAGTAGTAAATATGCAATATCCATAAGACAATAAATAAAACTTGAATCTGTAATTTTATTTCGGGAGTAGTTCGGGTGAAACAGCGTAAATGACACAATCTCAAAAATAGACCAAAAATGTCAAATTTTTGAAATTGAATACAGCGAAATGCTATAGATTGATTGTTTCATGCTTTCGGGAGCATTGATACAATGTAAATGTAGTGTAGCTGTAACTTGGGAGGTGACGGAGTTTCGCACCCGCTGAAACTATACATCCGTCTCCCACCTACACTTCGCCTTGCAGGGATTCCCCACCCAGAAATCACGCCCACCGCAACGACGCCCACAGCCGGAGCCAGATCTAAGGCCCTGACTGGTCTCCTGTCATGTGTTGTAGAGTTGTGCATGTAAGTGTGTGTGTGTGCAAGAATGAGCAAGGAAAGATCGCGCGCCGTCAGTGGCCCGTGCGCTAAAGTATTCATCGGTGAAAACAGGGAAAACTAGTCGACTGTCAGAACAACCACAGCTGGAATTCTAGCCCAAACAGTAGCTAAATTAGATCTAGATCTGTAAATAAAGGTGAACATCAGGTAACTTCGGGATTAGAACCTTAGGAATTTCCGGCCAGCGAAACTGTAGAGACAACAAATGATGACACTGAGCTATTGAAGTCGGTGCAAAGTGCAGTTAAAATGTAGTAAAAGTTATTTTCTTTACACATTTTAAACTGTCAACATTACAAATATTCAATGACAGTTTTTGTGTGTTGCCCATAGGACAACTTTCATATTTGTGCGGCATTATGTATAATTACATTCTAGTGTTAAATTAAAGTGTATATTTAAAATATAATTGTCTATAGAGACAAACGCTCGTTGAGAGTTTTCGCTTCGTTTTAAATTTTCCTGTCTTATCAGAAATGTGGCAGATTGATATTATCTTTTAATATTTACTTGAATTACGTAGTACGAATTTATATTGGCAAGGTATTTCTATGAATGGTTGGACATAATTCCGTCCGTAATCTCCAAGAAAGGGGCGGGAGGAGATAAAGGAATAAAATTAAGAGTGATCATTCACCGTGTTGAAAGTTGGGAAACAATTCTGCGATGTGTGCGAGGCATAACTCAATCAAAAATTCCGTATACTTTATTTCTAAAACAGGAGTTGCAATGGCAAAAATTTTTTTTTAAAGTAAACAGTAAAAAATGTATAGTATCTTCCTCTCGTTTTGACACATTTTCTAGACATTATTTATCTACCTGTGATGTTTGGCTGAGTCATTCCTTCACAAAAACATAGCTTTTTGGCAGAACATAGGTAGGCCAACGACTAAGATCGAGTTGCAACTTACTGGATTCAAATCTTATTAGGGCTGTTTTGTTTCTTTTCATATTTCTTTATGTATTAGTAGTAGCAAAGAGTAAGATTGAACAGGAAACAAATTTCAGTCAGAGAACTCTACAAATTATTTAGGCGCAGAGACACGAATAACTAAAATTAACAACAAACGAAGTGATATAATAGATAATAAAGATTAATAAATAATAATAAAGATTTATTTGAACAAATGTACAATTAAAATTTACATTCGCACAAAAAAGTGTGATTCAGGAATAATACAAGGTTTTGGAAAGGAAACGAGCGTTGTGGTATAAAGCCCAAAAAGGCCTAAGAAAAGAAAAATATGGGGAAGTGAATGATGTTGTGAACGAACTGTTGTCTAAGGTCCGCAGCAACTTTTTGCAGTTTTGTGTTGTAAATGTGATAAAATTGTTTCTTCTCGCAAAGGATGGGAATGTTTAGAAGATGCTCGGCAATGTTATTTGGAATTTGTTTTCATGATTTTGATCTAGAAAGGAAAATTAGAAGTTCATACCTGGATGCTACAAAGGACGAGAAAGCCATTGTATTCACAAGAATGAGCAGTGACTGTAAATGACATTACTGACAACACTAAAATGTACAACATTTGAGAACATAAAATTAAAAATAGAAGCTTAATGTTATTTAAAAATAATTAACTAACTGAACACGATTAGAAAAAATTTTTTGACCGTTCAGTCGCGTCAAATTTACAGGCGAGCTGTAAATATTTGACATCTGGCGGGTCTTTGCCTTGGTTTCCACAGCGAAACTCGAGCGGCAGAGTATTGCGCGAAGCTACCAGGCAAGGGAGCTCGACCCAGAGGGGAGCAAAGATTCCAAAAGGCAGGCAGACTTCCACGAAAGTCGAGCGGCGCAGAAAAGAGGCTCGCTTGCGATTAAAGGGTCGCGCAGACCGGGGCGGGAGATGCGCACGAAGCGCTCCGCACTAACGCGGCGGCGGAATCCGCGGGGCCCTTCACGCCCAAGCGACAATTATGACTCAGCGTTTGGGGACTCTTTCCTCATCCGATAAACAACAGCAAGGGAGCTTGATCCAGAGGGGAGCGAACTCTAAAAATACGTTTGATTGCGTTCTGAGTAGGCTACGGATCTTCCGTGCCGGTCTGTGGGAGCCTTTAACAGTCCACTGATCAAAGCACATTATTCCAATCATTTTCTATTGCTAACTTGCTGAGTCACAGAAAGATACAACTGGCCATTGAGGATTTTGCAGAACACACTATTTTATGTTTCATATGTCAAACAGAATGCCCTAAAGCAGAAAATTATTTTAGTTTTGGTGTATTACGTACAGATTTCGCATTGTACGTATTTTTATGTATACATATTTGATACATGTATTGGAATAGTTTAAGTAGTGATTGGACTCAGTCCGACAGGACCTGAAAACAACTACGTATGTTTATGACGACCACGGTCTCCAACATAAACGATCTTATAAGCAAACTTTCCATGCAGCGCGGCGCGGGTACGAGGGCACCTCTGTGCGCGACAGGCTGCACTCAAAGGGCCGCGTCCGTCTCACGTGTCAATGGTTCCGTTTTAAACGTCTATCGTGTGGATGGGATTTTTATTTGTGGAAACATGGTAAGTTTGAGTGGTGCATCGACAAGAGAATGTGAGAACAATCCAAATTGTTACGTGTGGATAACATGTATTATGTGTGGATATTATGTGATCAAGAAGCAGAAAAGGACTTCAATGCACAAAAGAAGGCGAAAACGACGACGACGTAGAAGAAGACGATGTCGAAGAAGACGACGAAGATGAACAAGACGACGAATAAGAACAAGAAGACAAAGAAGATGATGATGAAGGAGAAGCAGAGCAATAGGAAGAAGAAAAATAAGACAAACCGGGAGAGATGGCTCAGGGCATCAACTGATATCACTGCAGTGCTTCTGACGAGGAGGTCCTGGGTTCGATCGCCGAATGCCGAGTGGCATGATTTCGACACAAGCAAGATACCTAGGTCGAATTCAGTCGCTGTCTCGAGAATTCTAGCCGCCGCTGCTCTGATCGGTAGTTCTCCGTGGTTTCTTTCATCAACTCCTGGCAAATGCCAGATCAGTAACCTAACAAACGGGGCACAGGTCGCGCGCGATCCTTCTTCCCTTTCCTTGTCCTATCTTCACCTTTTCCATACATACACTTATACTTACATGTACACAAGTATTACGTATAAACTTTTACTTTCACACATGTTGGGAGACCGGATGGGATCTTAGATCTCGTCCCGGCTAGCGTGAAGCCCGAAGAAGACGACGATGACGAGGAAGAAGACGACGACGAAGAAGAAGACAACGACGACGAAAAAGAAAACGACGAAAAACACGATGACGTCAAAGGAGACGACAACGAAAAAGAAGACGACGACGAAAAAGACGGCGACCAAGATGACCAAGACGACAAAGCGACCAAGACGATCAAGTCGACCAAGGAGACGAAGAAGGTACAGACAAAGAAGAAGAAAAGAAGTCAAAGAAGCAGAAGAAGTCGAAGAAGCAGAAGAACTCGAAGAAGCAGAAGTTGAAGAAGCAGAAGAAGTCGAAGAAGCAGAAGAAGTCGAAAAAGCTGAAGAAATCGAACAAGCAGAAGAAGTCGAAGAACAAGAAAAGGAAGAAGAGGAAGAAGAAGAAAAAGACGAGACAGAATTAGAAGAAGAAGAAGAAGAAGAAGAAGAAGAAGAAGAAGAAGAAGAAGAAGAAGAAGAAGTTGGCGAATACAAACAAAGCGAATCCATTAAGATGAAAAAGGACTTTCTTTAATACTATTGAAATGTTTTTGATGCAAGTAAATCGTCTTAGTTGGCTGAGTGTATAGCCCTACAGCCCCTTGTACCTTTACCCCTTTCAAACATGTATTGTATCTCAGTAAGTATTAAAACCATAATATTTAATGGCATTTTTATATATAATGACCTTAGATACCCACAAATACTACTATATGTAGACCATTTGTAATATGGAGCAATTTAGGGTAATAAAGGAAAGGAAATATCCGAATAAGGGGGTTAAAAGTGCCCCAAACCAAATCAATAATCGTGAAAATCATATGAAAGCCAATAAAAAATTTCCTAGATTCCCAAAATCAGCATCCTCAGCTTCCATGGCACATATCAGACTGAAAAGCAATTGGTGAGATTGAGAACAATAGTATTCAAGGTACATTTGTCAACCAATTTTGGCGCCAAATTCAAAGAGAAAACCAAATGATAACGTTGGAGTAGTCTTAGTTTTTTTCTCTCGATTGTGTCTCATAACATTCTATACTATATTTTTTTCAGATTATTAAACAGTGTGGACGAATGTGGAAAAATAATTAAAACCTATTTCATCCGTTCAAGAGTTTGAAATTCCCGCTATCATGTGATTGGAAAAAACGTCACGAATGTTTAAACCATCTACATTTAAATTAGTGAAAATTCTCTGGTTGATATAAACTTTTTGCTGACAAATGTTTGTTTTATATGGAAAGTTTATTATCGAAATAAAATCATCAAACCTCTTTTGTTTTTACATTTATGATTTGTTTCTAATATAAATCCAATTATTCTGTTTTAGGTACATTAATCATTCATGTTTGTAATATATATCAAATAACTGAGATGTCGGATCATATCACTTTCACTGCCTTCTTCAATAACTGGGATCACGCGTTCATTTATAAACAATGTACTCCACATATCTGATGGGTTAATTTATAATATTTTTCAAGTAACGAGCGTGTGGTAAATTAAAATGATGATGTTAAAAGCGCACGTACTTTCCCGTCATTAGTGGTTATGTAATACTATCACAATGTCTCTCCGATTTATTTACTGTAAAATTCATTTGAACTCGTAGAAAATGTGTGAAATATAAGCACTATGCAAGGAAGTAAAATAATTAAATGTCAATACAAAATGCGATATTCATACCATTGGCAAACAAATGAAACTAGATCTAAAATATATAATATAAATTATTAAACACTATGTTATTGTAATATTCTACAAATACATAAAACTATTTGTTTTTATTGCCGCGCAAGAAAAGCAGCCGTCATTATCGCCTTCCGTTATCTGTGCGGTGTTACAATAATGAGTAACAACAACCAACAATTAATCTATTATCTATCGTTTTTACAATGAAAGGACGCGATTTAAAATTAAATAGCATAAATAATAATAATAATATTAATATTAATAATAATAATAATAATAATAATAATAATAATAATAATAATAATAATAATAATAATAATGCAAATACGCATAAATAACACATTCTAACTTACTTCCAACTGCCTCAAAACACCTTTAATATTACGATCAAGAAGCGCAGGACTTTGAGAACGGGTGACCAACTTTCACGCAAAATTACTCTAAAATACTCATATTTTCTAAAAATTCATCATAACCGTATTTTAAAATCGGTTTTTCATGAACAAATTTAATTAGGCGGAAATTGTATCTTCATAAATGTTGTAGGAAAACGCCGATAAAATCTTTTATTTTTTTTTGTTTTTTCAATTCTCAAAAAATCAGGATTTTTATCCAACATGAAATCTGCACCATTTTCATAAACGTTATGCAAATTATCCACCAAGAATTTTTCATCAAAAACAATGGACCGGTTTTTGAGAAAAAAATGTTTAAATAAAAATTAAAAATTGTCTATTTTTACGCAAAACTACGCGCAAAATACACCAATTTTCGAAAAATTCTCCATGACCTTATTTCAAAACCTATCTTTAAGAAACAAATTTTATTACGGGAAAAATCTCTGTCTTTCATATTATAGTTGTAGGAAGACACCGAACAAAATTTTGATATTTTTCAATTTTCGAAAAATCAGAGTTTTCAACCAACATTACAACAACGTTATTCTCTTAAACGTCCTTTGGACTATCCATCAAAAAAATTTAATTAAAATCGAGAGCGCAATTTTGGCAAACTTTTGAAAATATCCCAGAGATTTCATGTGAAGTACCCTCCGAAATTAAATATCGTTTTCAAATTCAAGATGCGGTGACATCAGCCAGATCAATTGAAGAATATCAACTTTAGAGATCAGCTGAAAGGTTTAGCCGGTAGCGTTGTTCACAGACCGTGAGACGGACAGATAGACAGACAGACTGACGGACAGACAGACGGGCAGACAGACGGACACAGACGGACAGACAGACGGACAGACAACGGACAGTCGTTTTGCCGTCAATTGAATTTTCAGTATCAAGGATACATTTAACTACTGGATTTATCCACATTTTCGTTACCGGTGCTATGTAAAAAGAGTTTTTCTGCCGAAAATTCGCCATTTTTTTCGCGCCGCATTACATAATGTTCTCTTCTTAAGAAGTTCATTCTTAAGAGTGAGAAAGTAAAAAAATATATTCGCAACTATGTGGGAGCAGCATCTGGGAATGCGACTTCCGTTCGCACATTCTCAATAATACTGTTTCATTCCCAATATGGGAGTTTTCCATGGTGGAAGGGGAAGGGAGGGCCACTCCGGTGCACCGATTTTTGCTCGTTCTACTGAGCACCAGTTTGCGTCACGTAACCACAACACGGGCACTTCGTTTGAAAAGCCAAGCCAACCGTTGGCCGCTATGTTGCATGGAGAGAGAGAAGTGATGAGAAAACGTTTGAAAGTGGCATGAAGTGACATTTTTCTGCGGTGTTCAACCAACAAATGACACAATGAAGGTGTAATTGAAATAAAAAATGCAATATTAAAATTATTGCATATCTGTTTCTGCTTCAATAACTTGTAACTGATTATTTTGGCATTTAAAATCCATGTTAATGTTATGACTGTCTGAAGCTAATTGGCTGAATTCGGATACGATGGGCAAAAGCCCACCAGGAGAAAACAGGTTTATCCATTTATCTCTCAAGCAGAGTGCCCTAGAAGGTTGATTTTTTGGAAATCTATGACATGTGTTTATTGTGTTTCATATGCGTATCGCGATTATCAATGTCGTTGGGGGAAATGTTCACTCTTTTATTCGGCTATATCCTTTAGTGAATATTTAAACCTGGAGAATTTCTCTTACTTTCTGTTCAAAAAAAAAAGTAATTTATGAAGTAAATTTTGTAGAGAATGTTATAGCCTTTAAAATTGTACCGAACCATTTTGCAGTAAGATAAACCATTAAAAAGTTAAAACGCAAAAACTAAAAAATGCCCGAACATTTCCTGTTTTGTTTTTTCATCAAAACTTTTCCCGAATTATTTCAAGGTGGAAAACTTCGAAGTTTCTAACTAATACAATTCAACCAAAATTTAAAAAAATCTACTTCACCTTTCGTATGCTAATATGACTTATTCACTGCACTAAATGTAACTAGGTTCAGTGAGAAAACGTCTGTGCGTGTATTTCAGTTCACAGACGCACATGCCCCGGAATTTCATTCCACTGTACCACGCACGCCGCTGCCCGACTGCCAGAGAGCACTTCACCTAACGGTCCATGGACACAGTTACAGATGGCTGCCAGCGGGGAGTTGCTTGCGCCATGCTGCCAGCCTCGTCGCGTCTGGCCTCTAAGTAACGGCATTTCCATGCCGCTGCCTCTCTCATGGTGACGTAACGTGCGTACGCGATACTCTTTCGCTCGGTCCTCGCAATCGGTTAATCAAGTGATGAAAACAGAGATGGGTTCTGTTCCCCATAAGAATTAATGTTGACATTGTGCCGTTATCATACAACCACAATACCACTTTAGTGCGTGTAAGTGAACCCCTGTATAAAATGGTAAAACGTTCCATAAAATCAATGACAAATTAATAGTTAAACATGACTAACAAAGTTTCTTAGCCCCCTTTCCCACCACCTAATATACACAAGTCGCTGGAAATGTCCATATACTTGTATACAGCGTGAGAGATACTTAAAAAATTACATTTATGTAATAAAAATACAAAAGATTACAGCAAAATTAAGTCTCAGTCACATTAAACGGTACACTAAGCCAAATTCATACGAAAAGTTTGAAGAAAAATTTGGAGGCATTTTTGAGAAAATTTGTTTTTGTTAATTTTTAATATTGCACATATTGCAGGCAATTTTGCGCCAAATCTACTAAAATTTTTAAAAAATGAACATATCTTAATGACAGAACCAACTACGGAGAAGCAATTTTGCTGGAAGGAAATTGATCTTCAATTTTGTAGTTGTAGGAAGACGCTGACAAAAATTCAAGCTTTTGAAATTTTCAAAAATTCAGAGTTAACACTAAAAATCGAACATATGCCACCTTTGTAACTGCATTTTACTCTACTCTTACAACAAATTGAAAGAAACAATTTGGAGCAATGTTTGAGAAAATGCTTTAGGAACTTCACCTAAAGTAACTCCAAATTTTCAAGATCGTTTTTCAAAAGCTCAAAGCTTTGACACGAGGCAGATGGACAGGGATGGGCAGTTTTTTCAATTTGAAAATAATACTATGCATGGTTTAAGCGCTAGTGGTGTTCACAGACGAACGCAGAAAAGGACGGACTTTTTTTTAAATCGCTTTTGGGGTATCAGGGAACCCCAAAACGTGTATTTCCATTGAAATCTCGAAATCGATTTTCCGCAGAATTACATAACGTTCTCTATTATTACTCTATACATATTATCACTCTGTATATACGTACGTACGAGAAAGTAACTAGTGGTGCTACAGTTTGGCACAGACTTTCTCGTAATATTTTTCTATTCTCATTGATCTAGGCTAGCTTCTGACTTGTCATATACCCTTGGCGGCTGGCATCTACCGTCGCCTAAAGTACTTTATTTTAAGTTTTATATTTTTATATATCCTCATAGTAGAACAGTAATATTACATTAAACATATTACACAACAGTAAAACCTAGTCTGAAATGGCAGGAGAGGTGGAGAAATGGTTTGGAGCCATTTCTAAGAGAATGGGGTTTAATCGTTCCTGTAAATGCGAAATTTGATGCTCTTTTTCATAGAAAACGTTTGAGCTTTCGAAAAGTTTAATTTCAAGTCATTTTAAGTACTTTAACTCACAAATACAATAGTGTGTACAAATTGCTGGAAATGTGCGTACTAAAAGCGTGAGAGATATTTCAAATTTTATTGGTGAAATTTTTGGAAAAAAAGAGAATACCCAATATGAATTTTACATTATATTAAACAGTGCAATTAGCATTATCCTTTAGAAAAATATCAAGAAAAATGTGGAGTCATTTTTAAAAATATGGCGTGTAAACATTTCTGAAAATGCCGAATTTTGACTTATTATTACAGAAAACCTGCGTTTTCCAAGAAACTTTAGGTGACATTATTTGAAGCACATGTACTCATAAATACAATAATGTGAACAAATTGCCGGTGATGTAAATATTGACGTCAGAGAAAAGCCAAAAACTATTTTTGTAATTGTTGGAAAAACAAAACCATGGAGCAATATGGCGTTTATGTCATCTAATATAGTATATTTAGTACTATCCCCACCACAAGTTTAAAGAAAATATTTGGAGGGTTGTTTTGAGAAAATTTTGTTTGTTTTTTCAAATTGCACATATTGCACACAATATTGCGCGTAAAACTAGTGGTGCTACAACATCATACAACAATATTTCTTGCGTTATGTAAAAGAGCTACGTAATATTGAAATATTGTTTTTTCTGCACTACTAGCACCTCAGCTATTATTTGAAAATGTCCCAATTCAAACTAGAAGCAAGCAACGGAATATTGCCAATGCAGCGTTGTCAGAACTATGTGCTTGGCTAATATTATCAATACAGTAATTAGAATATATGCTGGTGTCATCAAAATAATTACGAAACTTCTGGCTGCTCACTCCTGAGTTGCCTTTCGTCGTAAGACAACAGTTCCGATAGCGTTTCATCGTTTTTTCTTTTATTCAATATGCAGTAATTGTTTTTAGGGATCAGATGATATTAAATGAATATTACATACCTCATGAGGCATTCTGAGGAGTGATTTATAAAAAACTGCTGCGAAATTCATCGCAAATGGAAGTACTGGCTCTAGGTCTAGATTACACCTCCGCCAGCTGGACGTAATAGAACAACTGTATCTTAACACCGTCAACATCTCTACGTTCCACAACAATTAGCTATACAAAATAATATCGTTGCTGCATTGTTGTGTTATTTCTATTAAGCTTTACAGATGTCTTGAAAAGAAATATAACAATTCATTCAGAATAAAAAGTAAAAAAAAAAGTGACCAATTTTTTAACAATGAAAAGAACGAAAAAAAGTAAAACGTAAATAAAAAAATTAGTAATTCAAACAAAAATACATTAATTAAACTTACAATCCTTTAAATTATTTATTAAGGGTATTTTTATTGAATTAATAGTTTTTGTCAATTTATCATTTTTAACTATATATTGGAAATTTGGAGCCAGAAATATCCCTCACATTAAATTTTACAGTAAGTGCAGCAGAGTATTATCATTCAATCTTCATTTCTCACTTGTCAAAAAATCAGAAATACTGAAGCTGGAACTACTGAAAACGGCGAGAATTCCGGCCATCTGGCTACACTCATCGCCTTTTCGAACTGTAGTGTCACAAGACACGTAACAATTTGGCGCGGCATCTCTTAATTCAGAGATCAACAGATTAGTTTTTAAAATATGATGACATTTTTTGCGAGGTTACCTTAAAAAAAAAGAGAGAGAGAGATATTGAATTAATGTTCGCATATTTAAAAATAAATTATAATTAAAATTAAATTAATTATTTTTCATACCATTCATTAAAATTTTATCGTGGCCCATAGTTGGTGTAAAATCTGTAAATATTTCATTAATTTCAAGAATAAATTACGCAAAAACTACTCGTTTTTCAAATAATTGTACATTAACTTTTTTAAAGAGATCATTTTGTACAACAGACTGTCGGTTGCAAAAATCGGCAAAAATCTATATTCAATTTTGTAGTTTCATAATTATTCTCTTAAACTTTTAAAAACCGAGCCCCGAAAACCAATGCCCGAAAATATGGCTATTACCGTATTTGTATCGTCACTTATTCCATAAGTGAAAAAACTACATACACAATATATATATATATATATACATACATATATATCATGTTTAATTTCCCGTATACATACGTGTATATGGAGTATTACACCTAGTAGACCAAATTATGTAATGCTCGATAAAATCGATTTCAATATTTCTACGGAGATACACGTTTTGGGTTGACCGAAAGGTTGTTTTTTTTCAAAACGACTGTCCGTCCGTGTGTCTGTCCGTCTGGTGTATGTGAACAACACAAACGCTTTGAACATGCGTAAGATTTTTCCCAAATTGAAGAAACCCCTCT